>OZ026617.1:16581880-16801892 GCA_964020975.1 Hermodice carunculata | reverse complement strand
CAACTTGACTGAGATTTGTAGATGAAACCTATCAAGATCACATGCCCCATGTGAAGGAAAGTTGTTGACTTGGTCTTAATTCTAGGGCAAAACATTTTAACCTCTGTAAATCAAAAGTTTTATTGTTGATACTTTGTTAAATGTGCATGTATTACAGAATAAGCATTAATCTGACCAGAAATGTTTTTAAAATTGCCACCTGGGATAGACTGCCCACATGATTCTGCAAAATGAATGAAACTCAACATTTATATGATTATCATGCGTACATTATAACTGTGTTTACATTTTCAGCTTGTAAATTCCATAGCCAAGACATATGTTGGAACAAATGCATACATGGCGGTAAGTATCATCACCACACAGGTTTAAATTTGA
Organism: Hermodice carunculata; assembly: GCA_964020975.1. NCBI lineage: Eukaryota > Metazoa > Annelida > Polychaeta > Eunicida > Amphinomidae > Hermodice > Hermodice carunculata. The sequence goes on along the minus strand of OZ026617.1, from coordinate 16,801,514 downwards.
TTTATATTGGACAACAGAAAGTGCTGTTATAAACCCATCTCATGAACAGAACAAACATTTTATTCAAACAAAAATGTACAGTTTAATACCTGCATGCAAATTAATCCCAGCTAGGCTCAGTTATTGAATTTATTTTTATGAGTGGTGCTGTGTTTCTTAAAATAAATACATGCAATGTGAGGTAATCAGAAAATATCTGTACGTGTAGAGAACTTTGACATTCAGTATACATGTACTTACCTTTGATCACTTATAAATATTGATACTGATTGGTTTGCTGCACTGTACATTTTACATTGCAGTAAATGAATAAAAGATAAGATCAAAATACCAACTTAATTATGTGTATATGGGATGATACATTTATAACCTGCTACTTTCTTACAGCCAGAGAGAATTGTAGGTGAAGGTTACAGTATACATTCAGAAATATGGAGTCTAGGAATCTCTTTGTTTGAGGTAAGTACACAGGTTGACCTATGTCCCCTCACACCTATTGTAGAGTCTTAATCTTGGCTTTGCAGAGATTAGGTGTTCTGTTCATGCAAGTTTTAATCAATAATTATGCCCCCCACCTACCTGAGGAGGGGCATATAGAAGTCACTTTTTCCATGCATCCATCCATATTTCGTGTCCAGGCTTTAGTCAGCTTGTCCTTCAACTTACATCAATGAAACTTTATACACAGGTGCATCTGAACATAAGGGTGTGAATGTACCAAAAGTAGGTCGCTAGGTGAAGTATCTGGGTTACAGTGACATATCTTTGTAAAAAAGTGTCTGGGCTATAATTCATTTACTATTTAACTTAGTTTCATGAAACAAAAGTAGGTCAAGTATCTGGTCCTCTGCTATTCGTGTCTGGGCTGTAATCCGCGTGCTCTTCAACTTAGATTAATGAAACTTTACACACAGTTGCATCTGGACATAGGGGTGTGTAATGTACCAAAAGTATGTCACTAGGTCAAGTATCTGGGTCACAGTAAAATATTTCTGAAAAATCATGTCCAGGCTATTCCTTCATTATTTAACTTAAATTAATGAAACTTTACACACAGATGCATCTACACGTAAGGATGTCATGTATCAAAAGTAGGTCACTAGGTCAAGTATCTGAGTCACAGTGACATATCCTTGCAAAATCATGTCCGGGCTATTATTCCTTTACTATTTAACTTAGTTTCATGAAACTTTACACACACATATATCTTAACCTAAAGGCATCTCAAGAAACAAAGGTAGGGCACTGGGTCAAGTGTCTCTGCTAATGTGTTTTGGCTATAAACCGCTGGTCCTTCAACTTAGATTAATGAAACTTTAAACACAGGCGCATTTGGATAGCGGTTTGTAATGTACCAAAAGTATGTCACTAGGTCAAGTATCTGGGTCACAGTTATACATTCATGTAAAACTACATTACATTTCATGCCCGGGCTGTAATTCTGTTGTCTTTTGACTAAGAATCATAAAACTTTACACATTTGTGTATCTGGACACAAGAGTGTCTCATGCAGAAAAGTAGATCACAGAGTCAAGTATCTGGGTCACAGTGATAGCCTTTTTTTATTGACTACAGTCATTCCGAAATGAGACCAGTGATTAGCAAGTTTATAAATGAGGTAAGGAGGGCATGGATTCAGCAATCTCTGATCGCATTTTAATTCTTGTTGAAAAATGTTTGCTATTTGTTAGAAAATTTTAGTAATTTCATAAAGCACATTGCAACAAGCAACATCAGTCTCTATCTGGCCACTTTTGTCTGGATTCAGGGGAACAGCTTTCATGATTGACTACAGGAAGATGTCATGAAGGTCCAATTTCCTTGTAACACTTTTAGCTGTAACTCTTTCAGTGCTAATCACAACAGTCTTGTTCATCAAAATTGACAGAATTATCAGTGATTCAGATTCACTGTTTAAAAAAAATCAATCAAGTGCCGGCCTGTAGCACCTGAGGAGATACAAATGAGATGGGTTCATTGCTTTCTTCCGCATCCAAGGATACAAATTGTCCAAGTCAATTGCTTTCTTCATCATTCAAAGATACAAATAATTGGGTCAGTTGCTTTCTCCTACATTCAAAGATACAAATGATCTAGGTCAGTTGCTTTCTTCTGCATCCAAAGATACAGTTGATCCAGGTCAGTTGCTGTGTTCAGCTTGCTTTAGATACATCAATGCGTGGATATATATGACATGAAAGTACAGTTTTCCAAAGTACCTTAAAATGTGCAGTCACTCAGGCATGCTACTTCATGCACAACAATAATGTAAAAGTACATGCCTGTACTTGTACATATCAATGTACATTAATAATAATTTAAAAGTACATGACTGCACTTGTACATATCAATGTACATTAACAATAATTTAAAAGTACATGTACTTGTACATATCAATGTATATTTAGTTACTTTAAACCAAGTGTTTAACTTTTTCATTGCAACTTAAAACAAAATTTGAACACATCAGAATTATTGTATTTTGATACCAGTTTCAAATTCCTCATACAACGATCTTTCATTTATGCAAGTACCAGTATGGCTGGAGTTGAAGAGAAGATAACAATAGTCCAGCTCAACAGCTTTCCTTGTCACGCTCTGGGCAAATAGTTTCCAAAGTGTGTCAGAGAAAGCGGTTGACTCAAGTCTCCAACTTAGCGTTGAAGAGTGAAATGATTAATGCAACCCCTGCTGATGCAAATACATATGCAGTGATATAATGTGCCATAGTCTAAAATATATTTTCATTTGCGATATTTTTCAGATGGCCATTGGAAAGTACCCCTACGACACAGTAAGTTGTCAGTTTACATTTATGTTTGTAGCACACTTTGTTTTTAAACTTGTTTCAAACAGTGCAGTTCACACAGCTTGAAGACTTTGAGATTTTATATGTGAAATTATTCTTGTTTTTGAAATGCCACTACAGCATACCATTGTCAGACAATATACATGTAAGGGAAGTACTTTAATGTATTTCAGAACAAGCATCTTCCTGTGGAGTGGCATCTAGTTTAGGACCAACCTTTATCATTTGAAGTACTTTCTCATTTATCACTTTGATATCAAACACAGCATGGCCCCACAAAAGTTCGCCTGAACAATTTACCCACCAGCCCGGTGCCCTTTTTGGAGTCCACACTTTTAATTACCTGTAAGTCATGATTTATGTACTGTAAAACTATTGCTGATGATACAAAATAAAATCACTAGACACATATAATGTACCCACAGCGATGTCTACTGAAATTGCAATGTATTAACGTGAAGGTATCCATGTGTAATTATTTTCAGATTGCCTTTGGAAGGAATCCCTGTGATAAGGTAAATGCTACACGAGTTACAGTTTCTGCATGCAAATCAGTTCTTATTTCTTCAGTTCCTTTTCATCACACACAACATTTGCACCCACTGCCTAGACACTTGTGACACAGGACTCGCATGTCTTGTTACCAGCTTAGTCTCCAGACAGTATTTTTGTTTGCTTCTCTTTCATTTCTGACTCAGAACTTTTCTGTTACCACCATCACTTCTGGTGCTATGATGTTACCTCCATTCACAACACTAGTTGCTTCTCTGTGGCCTCCTTCAACCCATATACCCGAATACCACCAAAAACACCTCTGATGGCTGCTCATACCTCACAACGTGCTTCTTTCTGTTGCTTTCTTCCTTCCAAGCTCTGAAGATGTGTCTATGGTCTCTCTCCTGCCAAACATCAGATAATTAGGGGATTGCCAAAGGCAAGTCCCCTATAGTGATTGCAGGTTCCTTGTATCCATCTGGATCGTTTCTGTATGATAACTTGAGAAGTTTTTGAGCTAGGGCTTTCATATTGCACAGGATTTGAGTCCTCTATAAGGGCTAAAAAAAATTTAAAGATGGATGACCTTGACTCAATTCCGAAGGTCACAGGGCCACATTAGTGAATTTGGTGTCCACATAATAACTTAAGAAGTTTTTGAGCTAGGGCTTTTATATTGCACAGAATTATTGTCCTCTTTAAGGACTAGGTTAAGTTCAAAGTTGGGTGACTTTGACCCAATTTCCAAGTCACAGAGCCACATTTGTGAATTTAGTGTCTGCTTGATAACTTCAGAAGTTTCTATGGTAGGGCTGTGATATTGCACAGGATCGTTGTCCTCTTTAAGGGCTAAATCAGGTTCAAGGTTTTGGTGACCTTGACCCAATTCCCAAGGTCACAGAGCCACATTAGTGAATTTTGTGTCTGCATGATAACTTGAGAAGCTCTTTAAGTAGGGCTTTGATATTGCACAAGATTATAGTCCCCTGTAAGGGCTACGTCAAGTTCAAAGATGGGTGACCTTGACCCTGTTCCCAAGGTCACAGGGCCACATTAGTGAATATGGTGTCAGCGTGATTTCTGCATGCTAACTTGAGAAGTTTTTGAGCTACGGCTTTCATATTGCACATTATTATAGTTTTCTATTGGACCAAGGTGAAGTTCAAACATGAGTCACCTTGACCCAATTCCTAATGTCACACAGCAACTTTTGTGCAATTCAGTATCCGTACAATAATTTATAAACTTTCTCATGTATGGGTTTTATATTGTACATGATTATAGTCCTTTATAGGGCCAAGGTTAAGTTTGAACTTGAGTGACCTTGACCCATTTCTCAAGGTGACACAGCCACTTGTGTAAAATTCAGTGTCTCCACAATCACTGAATTTTTTACGCTTATCTGCTTCTGGATGCTGGATTTTAAGTGATTCTACTGAGGTCACCCCAAATGCACTGGAAATGTGACCTTATTAGAAGGGTAAACTTCTAGCATGCAGCAATAGTTGCTGCCCTAAACCGTATCATGTTTGCATACAGCAGTCCCCACAGTGGTGCAAGCACCACTATTACCTCTAGTATTATCTCTATTGCTTCCTTCTGTGACACCAATGATGGGTCTTTAGGTCCATCCATTCTCACCAAATGTGTTTGTGTCTTCCCACTTCCCAGACACTCAATATTACTGTTTCCACCATCCACAACACCAAATGTGCTTCTGTTTTCATTACAGCTTGCTCCTTTCTGCAACCTCCCTACTCCCAAACACCACAGGTGTCTCGGTTGTCTTGCTCCTAAACATCAGATATACTTCTGTTGCCTCCTTACATGGCATCAAACATACATGTACAGCGGTCCCCCTCTTATGAGGTCCCCCTGAAGATAGGCCATCCCCCTCTGGAAAGGCCACTTCTCCATGCAGCAAGTAACGGATTTCCATAATCTACTCCCCCTCAAGAGAGGCCACCCCTCTTATAAGGCCACATTTCTGGTGCATTTGGTGTGGCCTTATAAGAGGGGGACCACTGTATTGTATCCTTATATGACACCAAAGTTGCTTTTGTTGTGTTCTTACCACATGTGGGCCCCCTAGTGCCAAATTGTCCGGTAACTCTCTAGTGCTGGAGGTAGGAAAACCACAAAAAATTTACTTCCGGGGACAAAGAACAATAAGTTTGCACATGTAAATGTGCCTCAATATACATCAAAATTAACTTGTATTGTCGCAAAAGATGTTATAAATGACTGATAATTGATAAATTACAGGTATCAAGGTTAGAAACAGGTTTAAAGAAAGTACCAATGTGCACCTCCAACACAAGAGAGTACCGGACAATTTAGCATTACGGGGCACATGTGTGATATGACATATAAATACGTCCTGTACACTGCTTTGTTTCTTTTTTACTCTGCAGCACCAGTAGTGGTTTTGTTACCTCCTTTCCCCACAGCCACAGCACCAAACATACACCTGCAGGTTCTGTTGTTTCCTTTCCCATCAACATAAAGGCGATTGTGTTGCCTTATCTTGCTGAAAAGATATTTCTTCTGCAGTGAAACCTGAATATAACATCACCTTTTCCATGTAAAATGTATCAGATATCTGATTATGTTTCATAAGTGAGTCAAAAAGCAAAGGAATTTGATTTCAAGTCCTTCAAAACTTGTGTCATTAAGTGAATATGTTGGGATATCTGAGTGTCTGTACAATGAGGTTTCACTGTACCTCCCTTCCCCCCCCCCCCCCTTTCGCTTGTGGCCTATGTAAGAGCTTTCATTGCCTCAAATGCAAGATTGGTGTCTTTTTGCTAGTTTTTGGATGTGGTACTGCCTCATTAAGAGTCTGAGTTATTAATACATGTATGTACTGTGCTCCCTCTTTATAACGCTGATGTTGGGGGCCACAGGGTATAACATGTTATAGCAAAACCGCCTTATAACAGAGGGACTTTTAACATAGAAGTAGTGGGAAAACTATTTCAGTGGGAGCCATGGTACCCATCGTGTTTTATCAGAAACCGCCTTGTAATGAGGGGTGCTATAAAGAGGGAGCACTGTATCCATGATTGTGCACAGAGCAGCACATCAGACCTGTAAAATCAGCAACAGGTCTGAACTTTTTTATTTTCAACATGTAACAACAAATGAGATGAAGACTATTCTCCAGATACAGATATTCACATTTCACAGTTACTCCTGGTTTACAGCATTTATATAATATATTTTAAATTTGTTGCACAATGTAGAATTGGTCTGCATTTTATGGTGTTACTCTTCACAGTAATTAACATTGTTTTGTTTCTTTTTCATGCATGCAGACAAACTCAGGAGGGCAGGTAAGTTGTTTCCATACTAGAGATGTACAGTTCGGGAAAAAAATATACGTGTATTGTGTTTTCCCTACTTTAGTTTCAACATTGTGTTCATCAATTGAATATTGAAGATGGTATCAGCAGGAGGTTTACTAAACATGAATTGTAAATTATTTCCAACATCTTTTGTCTCTGTTGCACAAATATCTTGCATTGAGGAAATCATAGAAATGTAGCAGAAATGCATGTGCATACATGTATATGCAACGTAGGAAATTGCTACCATTTTATTTCATCCAGAGGGACCTGGTACCAGTGTAAATGTATCTGTTTGTAAGTTTTTCCCATTAAACATTTTGAGAATGGTCTGGTGTTGTGGATGTCTTTTACCATTATTTTGTATTCAAAAATGACAGACACTTAGTCAGCAGCTGTCCTTGATATTTACCAAGTGCTTTGTGCAGGAAGTCCACTGATGATGGCTGTTGACTTGGTCCTAAGAGGGTCAACAGTTAGGAAAGGAATTTTTAAAAACCAGTGTCTTTTCAAAGTAGTTAATGGTGAAATACCAAAATGAAAGCATGTTTAACTTTTTACCTGCTGATTCATACAGTTGTGCTTGCCTGATTTCTTATAAAGATTTCAGATTCAAGTCCCTCAAATAAAGACCATCTGTTCAACCACAAGCATGCCTGATATATTTCCAAAGGAAAAAAAGGGTGGAGGTCAACAGCTTTCTGAGGCTCACTTTGGGTGCTCATTGAACTCAGGAAAGCTATTGACTCAGTCTCCCAGCTTCACAGCAAATGCTTTACATAAACTGCTGTGATAGGTAGATCACTATCCACCAGAGGCGCTGCGGCATGCATGCACCACTTATCGCCTATGGCAAAGTGTGATGCGTATGCCTGGGAGGCACGCACAGGACCTCCTCACAAATTCATTCATAAAATGTATCCAAATAGGTATTGACGTCATTCAACTTCGAAATCAACCAATCACCATCAAGCATTCACGATGCCATTCTTATTATGGGATAGCGGCAAGTTTCTACGAAGATAATCACACGCTGAAAATTGCAGCTACATCTTTGGCCATAAATTACGATAAGTAATGAAAAACCCTTTACAAATTATAGAAAATATAAAAATATACCTTATAAGCTTTCTAATGATGTATATTATGTCCACAAAATCAATGTCACACTTAGGTAAATCGATGTCACAAAAATTGGTAAAATCAGCGTTTCCGAGCTGCTCAATATGGCGGCCCCCGTTGTAACTTGTATATGTGCATACACAAGCGGGGCCGCTACTTCCGCGTCGGTTTCGACATATAGATTACCAGTGAAACTCATTAGTTTTTAAAATTTAATGATAAATTTATGCACATAATAGGAAATAAAGCACATATTATCAGTTTGCAAACTTAACATGGGTGTTAAGTGTACAAATATGCTTATAAAAAAGGCAATCAATAGGTTGATCCGGGCCCGGAATCTGTATATTCTAAAGTAAACATCACCCAAGCCAAACAAACCACACAAAACATGGCAAGTCAAGTTCCAATATTGACAGATTCTGCAAGTTTTATAGGCAGTAAGTTCCCAAATTTTGTCAATATGATTGAACAGAAAAGAAAGTAAAAATACTCAATCTTTGAAAATAAATAGTAATTTGTCATTTTATTTTGTGAAATGGTGGGTTGAACATTTTTCAGTCAAATAAATTTAAATGGATTGTTGTAAAAAAATTGAAATACTCCATAGACCATGACAAAATCATATGTGGCTTCACACATAAAATATTGTGGACTTTTCAATTTAGGTTTATGCCCCCCCCCCCCCCCCCCAAAAATAAGGAAATCATGAATTAAAAAAAAAACAAAACATATTGTGAATGTGGGGAAAAAACAATACACAGAAACACAGAGACATTATGCATTTGTTGTGTATGGTTCAAAACTGGAAATATTTTGGTATGTTGTATATAAAGCATGATTTACTTTTTCTCTGGCTTATAATGTTTTAACAGTGACAGTGCCCATCATCACCTTTCTACCAGAATAGATTATCCTTGTTTCACATTCATCCCAATTTGGAGACTTGATTTTGTGTTACATATGGTATGGATTAGCATTCATAATCAATGATGAATATAAGTGTGTGTGCGCATGTGTATAAGGTTTGTGTTAATGCTTGTATCAACTTTTAATCCAGATTAAGAAAAACATCTATTTTTGAACTAAATTTAGTTTAAAATTTGATATGTTGATCATCCTTGCATCATGAGTGTCTCGCACAAACTTTATGGCAGAGAAACAAAATTTTCTTTACTTGTTATACTGATTGTACTTTAAAGTAACTTTAATTCTTAATCTGGATTATCTTGATCTTAAGACTTTTTCAAAATGCAATGTATGCATCAAAATTGAGATTGGCCTAAACACGGCAAATATGTTACTCTCACTAGCTGCGTCAATAATATTGTGGTTAATTTTGACATTAACCCCTAATCTGGATTAGCATAATCTCATAATCTGGATTAAAATAAACTTAAACTTTGTCAAGTTATTGCATGTATATCATAAATTCACTTTTTAACCAATCCTGATGCAAAATAAGGCACTATCTGACTTTAGTTATGTTTAAATTGGTTTTTATGGGTTCCGGTTGGCCTAATTAATGATTATCTTGGATTAAGTTAATCCAGATCAAACTGATCTGTTATCGACATATTCATTATTCTGTTCTGCATTTATAAAATGAAGATTATGCCATTTTTTATTTGAACATTTTAGCTTGAAAATTTATAAAGATACAGGCAATTGAAGTTAGCATAAGAAAGACCCTCAGCAAGTCACAAAAACAATGGGGAAAGGTCACAGTTTTTTATAATGGGAAATTAAGGCAAAAATTACCTAATTATGACCGCATTAAAAATGCTATAACTTTGGTTGAAATTAAGATATTTGAAAAATTCCAGCAGATTTGAGTTTGTCTCACTGAGATCTTTTGAATGAGACTAACTTTAAAAAGATATTGACAGTTTGAAAATTTAGCTGATCTACCTAGCTGTGACATAGATTTTAAGTAATTTTCTCACATACATGTGTGTTGCTTCTAATTTTCAGCTGTGGTTACCGAATTATCTTTCACAAGTGATTTTTTGGCTAGCATCCTATTGGTTGATATCCCCAGGAGGCACACATTACTTTCTCTTTTTCTTTGTTTGTCTTCCAATCAACTGTTCAGTGCAGGGAATTGTTATATATATTTACGAAAGAAAAAAAGGGTGGAGGTGCAATTTGGACCATAGTAATTCCATATGTATACCTACACAAATACAATATTTTGTTTGTGTGAGTCCTCTGTTGCTACCTGTCAGATGTTTACTGCATATTTAATGAGCGATGACATCAGGCCTTCTAAGTATGATATATGTATATATATATATATATGTATATGACTACCTGCACAGCACTGATTTAAAATGAAAAATAAGTGTATCAAAATTCTTATGTTTTGTCACTTTTTATGGTTCATAGTAGTTTCATTTGGATGGAACTATTTTCATTTGCTGCATACATGCATGTAATCTTGAATGCATAAAAGTGATCTGGGGTGTGTGTAGTAAAACTATTAATGACAAAGATGGCTGAAAGGTTGAAGTTCTGCTTGATTCATAGAATACTTTCCAATTTCTATCAAATAAAATATACATTTAAAACAAAATCTAGCATGGGTATGCAGCACTGGGTAACATTTTGGCACTCAGATATTTCAGTTTCTGCAAGGCCTGCCAAGGAGTTACAGATAATATTGTGGCACTATTTGAATTTTGCAGTTTTCACTGGACAATTCTTGTGAAAACTGAAAAAATCCAGTGAGTTCCACAAAGTTATCTGCAACTGCCAACCCCTGGTAGATTCTGTGAATGTAAAGCACATATTAGAAACTAAATGAAATTTTGTTCATTTATAAATCTCATTTAATATATTGCAGTTGTTGGATTTCATGAAGGCAGTCGTTGGAACAGTAAGTATCAAGTAGATAGATCATGTGGTGTGACATATTTTATGTGAGAATCTGTACACTATTGTGCCCATGGTCTCATGTGTCAACTTGAAAAGTATTTATTTTACTCAGCTCATAATCTTGAAAGTTACAAAATTCAGCATGAGACTAAACAAGTTGATCTGCCAATAAAGTTTAAAGTTCTTTGCAGTGGTTTGAGCTTCATTTTGAAGATGAATTTTGAGCATTTGAGCACTTCACCACTATCCACTCTGCACCAGTGCTCACAGATGGTCATTAACACCCCAGTGTTCTGATGTGGTAGAAATTTTCTGTTACACAGTCACTAACACCCCAGTGTTCTGATGTGGTAGAAATAGTCCTGTTACACGGACAGTCATTAACACCCCAGTGTTCAGATGTGGCAGAAATAGTCCTGTTACACAAACGAAAATGACCAATATGGAATGCAAAACATTTCTGTCAGTGTTTTTTTTGGTGTACCACTGTTATATAGTGGAGCATTTGCAAAGAAGATAGTGTCCATGTAGCTATGATTGTAATCAAATTCACATGTATTCTGTAGTTCACAAACTTGGAAATGAAATATTTATTTTTCACATTGTCATTTAGGCTTACATTTGGCAAACCATGTCACATTATTCTGATTACAATTGGACATGTATCTTTTTCAGAATCCACCAATTCTGCCCCGGGGTGTCTTCAGTGATGCAATGGTAGACTTTGTAGCAAAATGGTAAGAATCTCTGTTCATTTCTGAATATACAATGATTTTCAGATGATTTATAATTTGTAGCTATGAATTAAGTGTAAATTTGACAAGTCTGTGTACAGTAATAAAACTAACTAAGTGGAGGATCCGACTGGCAAGGACAGCCAAGTTCATGGTGGATCACTCCGAGAGAGCAAAGCGCACGATGAGTGATCTGGCCTTGGACCAGGCTGTCCTTGCCGGTCGAATCCTTCATTTTTTTTTAAATTTTTGCCCAGGAATTGTAGCTGTATTCAGTGAACAAAATAGATAAATACAACAAAAAGAAAAGAATAAGAAATATAGGTGCCTGTTGCGGAAGTTCCCAATATATTTGGATAAAATTGCTCCAGTTGTCCTCCATCATTATTCAGTGACTGAACTAGTAGCTTGGCTATGACCTATGACCCTGACCTGATTTCCAAATATGGAACAAAAAGTAGTTCCAGGCACTTGCGAGGAGAACCAATGAAAAGGGTCCATTTACAACAGTAATATGGATTTTTAGTCGGGTAATGTGGATAGAAATACTGTCCACTTTGTATTTTCCTGTTTTATGAGCTATTAATACAGCTACATGTATTATTATTACTGGATAAATGTATGTGTACATTTCTTTGCCCTCTGTGACAGTGCTTAGAAAAAAGTGTAAAAGAGATTGCACCATCACCATGTTATACAGTGAAACCTCCTGATAATGACACAATGTGTTCCTTGCAAAACGTGTAAGACATCTGAGTCTGTCAGATAAATGTGTCATATAGCAAAGAAACTTGACTTAAGCCCCTCAGGTCTTGTGTATGTTAGTGAATGTGTTGGATATCTTCGTTTTGTTGTTATAAGGTTTCACTGTACTGTGATGTTGCCTTGTAAACTTACAAACGTGTGTCTGTGGTGCTGAAGTTAAGTGAAGAAAACTTTGGAATTGGCTTGTTCAGCTGGAAAAATCTTGCTTTGGATTACAAACTTTTCTCAAGGGTACATTCAACAAATCACCACTAGTCCAATCAACAGTTGATTTGACAGGCACCGATTTAGTGGACATTCCGATTTCAATTTTTGATTTAAGAGATTTGCATAAAGTATCAAAAAAAAACAAAAAAAAAAAAACAAACCAAGAATGCTGAAATTATCAGTGTACTGGATATCAGACTTGGACTACATTATACTGCAGAATTGGTTTCAGTTTTCAAGCACAGATGTGAGAGTATAATAGTGAGGTGACAAAATGATCATTGACATATATTCCATCTGTACAGTCATTTATCTGTGTATTTAAGATTAGCAATAAGAGATGCTGTCGTATTTTCACAGACTTCACTGGTTGGAGAGGGTAAATGTTGGTGTACATTTTTCCAAATTAAACAAAATAACTGTTAAGTAATCACAAAAAAAATTTGCATTTATTACTGGACATCGAAAACAAAAAAAAAGCAAAAAAAAAAATTAAATTGAATAAATAAATGAATGAATGAATGAATGAATGAATGAATGAATAAATAAATAAATAAATAAATAAATAAATAAAAAAAAATAAAAGAAATTTGAAAAAATATAAGAATTAAAAAAAGAAGACCAGAAATACAGATGTTTTGAGCCTGAGAAATATTGAAGATATATTTCTACTTGAAATGAAAACCAAAAGTGGGCAAGGTTTTGTAATAAATTATAGTCTCTTTTCTGAGCATCATCTTTTTCAAACATTAATATTCAGGTTTGGTTCTCAAGATGATGAGCAGTATTCTTTGAATACATTCATGATTATCAAAGCACACTGGTTTGTCCTGTATATGTACATAGAGTGTACCAGCTACGACACCGGCTCTACATTTCATGACCCCCAATAGCATATGTTAACAACAGATTGGGCTACCAGTACACTTTCAGCAAGTAACAAATAAGTGCAGATGGAGCTGCTTGTGAGATGAACAAACCTAGCTTGTCTGACTGGTTAGGCATTGCCAACAGGAAGTGGTGTGTCATGCTGGAAGTTCCTAGTAGTGTATGTGCTGGTGACTGTATCTGTTGGTTACATTATGCTATTAACCCTTTCCCCCTTGAATTAAGACTGAGTCAACAGCTTTCCTCGGCATGGGTTCGTGCCCAACCCATGCCGAGGAAAGCTGTTGACCTGGGTCATGTTGTCTTGACAGGTCTCATCTTCAATTCTCAGTCAAATTGTTTTTCACTGCTGTTGAAATCAGTTGAAAATGCTGAAGCAGACAACATTTGACCACCAGCCGGTTTGGGCCGGTTTAAGGGGCAAAGGGTTAATCTGTATAAATTCACACTTGAAAAATGTATCTCCTGCAGGAATGTTAATATACTTTGATTGCATTTATGTGTCAGTTTAATGTTGGAAGAACACGCATATACGTGTATTTGTGTACTGTGCTTGACATGTGGCCAGGATTTTGAAAAACCACCTTTTCACAATACTTGGCTTTGTACTTTTCATCTTGTTTATATCTCCTGATGGCTGTCTCGAGTGACCACAATTTGGTCATCCGTAGTGTTGGTCTCTGAAGACAAGTACCACAATATTTATGTATATTATTTTTTACAGTATGCAAAAAGATCCCAAAAAGAGGCCTTCTTTAGCCGCACTATTGGTAAGTTAATACTATAGACAGTGAACTATAAATGTCCCTATGAAGACCTCTCCATAAACAGACCGTTTCTGTACTACATCCACCCTGTTACAGTTCCATTTTTGTTAATGTGTAACATTGTTTAATTCTATGTGAGGGATGAATTATTATTTTCTAGTAGTAACTCTTTGTAGATCACATGACCTAAACATTGTTACAAGTAAATTATGACGCACATGCAGCAGTGACATAGTACATTAACGTAGACAAAATCTAATGTGCATGATGGATGTTTGATTATATGTCACATGTGACGTGAACAAGTACAACGAACGTAAACAAACATGGTACACCAGGTCGGTGTTGAAAGTAGGCCTAGGGCATATTTTTTTTTACAAATTACCCAATTAAACATGAAATAAATGAAATCTTAGCTGGCTGGAGAGTGTTTCCAATTTGCTGTCACTTGTGATTGATGCTGGTGGGGAAAAGGGTAACTCACCCTCAACCATGTAAGATTCTCTATATTATTCTTTTGTAAGATCATTCCCTATTAAGACCCATTTCATGGGCCTAATTGAACTTTAGGGGACCCAAGCCCCTATAAGACTAATAATGGTTCAAAGTTCACAAAAGTTCCGGAAGTGTTGTAAATAATCATTACCAACACGAATCACTTATCTGAGATGACTTCCGACCGGTCCTTAAATGTAAATTAAGCATCAGCGTTTCTGCCGATGGTCCAAGATGTATGCCGCAAGTGCTATTGGGGACCGTATCATAAAATTTTAAATGTGATCATAAACAATAAAATTATTGCTTGACTATTTCGAAGAAAAAAATTTACAAGAAAGAATGAACGCTGAGACCAACCCCGGGAATATCCCAGGGCATCACGTGCACTTGGCTCGTGTAGGTAAACATGCACCCAAAGCTCATTTGGTAGATTTACCCCGATTGGTTAAAATCTTGTTCCGGTGTTGCATTGTGGGTAATATTCGAGTCAAACGTCGTTCGGTGCTTATGCAAATGGCGGCACGATAATCGATTCCATCCATGATTTCATGGAATAAATTCGAGTTTTTTTATATTTTAATTACACTATGCCTGCGGCGCAAACATCTATTCTACTATAAATTACATATTGGAACGTTATCATAGTGCCTGCGGCGCAATAATCTTCGCTTTAGGTAGGAACATGGACATCGTTAGGGGATTTTACCTATAGAGGCTCGGGTCCCCTAAAGTTCAATAAGGCCATGAGTTCTGTGTGTGTTCTGAATGGAGAGATTTTACTATAAATAAACGTGTATGCCAAATGGGCTGAAATTGAACAATAAGTGGTTTAATTTGTGAGATAGTCGTGTTGGACATACCTGTATGTCAAAATGTCAATTTCATGCCTCCTAGGTGAATATTTCCTATTTTATCTTCATGTGGGAAATTAATCATTATTGATGTTTGGCATTTGTGGCAAGTAACTTTATTAAACCTTGTCATTAATATTGCTGGAGTGGAAAGAATGTTTTGACATTTGAACATGCTGGGTGTGTAGGTGCTATACCATGACATTTCAAAGTTCATGAAAAATGACTTCCTGTACATTATTTAATAAATCTTCTTGAATATTTTTACAGCATCATCCGTGTATAGTGAGGAATGACGATGGGAAAATGAACATTATTGCCCATTGGGTCAGCAACAAGCTGGAAGAAATTGAACTTCGGAAAATTGGTCACAAGCAGTCCAGTGCATAGCATCACTACATTTGAGAAAAAAAAGGGCCAGTCATGGGTGTAGATTTTTGCCTGCACAACTCTGTATATGCTGTGTTTCAGACGACGGTTACAGAAATATTGAATCAAAGGCAACCAGCTGGATTCTTCTGCTTTCTGTGCATGAGAGTGCTTTGGGATCATATATGTACAGGCTACAAGACTTGCCAATGTGAAGCATAGTCTCACCTTAGAGTTGTCAGATTTCTGAACCTCAACATTTTAATGGTCAGTCAGGACACAAATGGATTTCTAGTTGTAGACATTTCAGTTGTAGATCTGGAAGTGCACCCTGTTTGCACCTTAAAAAGATTCACATGCAAGTCGCTCAACACAAGCTCCTGATTTTATTTTGTTTGTTTCTTTCCTTAATTATCCCACGTACAACTGTATTAACTCAAAGTAAAGACAAAGATCTCATTTTCAAATGCTTTATTTCATCTAAATGCAAACAGGCCTAGTTACAGTAAGTGGTTTTTGCATTGCCCAGCTGGTCATGCTGCAGCATGAGTGGCCAGGTAATGGTAAAACCAGTGACCAAAGCCTTGATCAGCATATTATAAAGTGGATTTAACTCATTCCACCCTGATGACGCTTTTTCCCGCTAGTATCTAAATGTTGTCTACTAATTGTATTTTACTAATTTAGGGATTATTTTTCAAAATTTTTGATGAAACTTGGATGGAAGATCACTCCAAATTATATGCCCATGGTCAACAGCTTTCCTTGGTGCACTCTGGGCACTCTGCACCCAGAGCACACCAAGGAAAACTGTTGACTCAGTCTGCTATTGCGGTGGAATGAATTAAGGCATTGAGACCAAAATAGATTAGCAAGATAAATTGAAAGTTTTAATGCATGCTTTTTTCCAGTATGCTGTAGTATTCTATGTGGTCTCAGTGTCCTCATTTGGTATGTGTAAAAGTAACAGTAGCCTCGGAAAACAGTAACAGGAAAATTCATTATTTTTTGCTCTCTTGGCTTTTTCAGGAAGTGTTTTTTGGCCCATTGATGTGGTGGCTACCTGGCTTGATACAAAGAAAGTTCCCATTACAAATTTGTTCAAAACCAACCCCATTGTCTAACTCTTAGCCTCTTTTGCCAAATATTAACATCTTTGTTCAAGGTGTAAACCCAGGTTAATCCAGTTTCCTGTTGTTTAGGTGGGACAGAAGTTTTTCAGTGGTTCTAATATAAGAAATGACAGAAGACTATCGCAGCACATTTAATAGGGGTTGATGTGAGCATGTATATAATTTACTGCCTGTATATATGGGATTCTGACAAATGTTCTGAGTATGAACTTTGTATGAAACCAACATTTTCTATGCCTCTTGACATGTTTATATGTGAAGAGACAAGTTGATTCTTGTTCATTAAATAATTGAAGTCTTTAATAGTACACTTATTGAATCACCCTCTTGAGATTATCATACTTGATGGGTTTTGCATCCACGCATATGGTCAGGGTTAACTAGTTCCTATATTTGCCACTAGGTGACAGCAATGCCTAAAGAAGATTATCATTCGATTATTGATGTTCTGGATGGATTAATTTTGCACTGTGAAATGAATTTGTTAATGCACCTGGCTACTAATTCAGTTTATGTGCATTTGTCAACTTGTAGAAAGTTGTGTAAGATTTTTTATTTTTATTCTATGGTACACTTTTTTTAATCAAACAATGCTGTCTGGGGCACCAACACAAATAACTGACAATAATGCTGTCATGTTGGACAGTGTCCTACTGATTTTGGATAATTTTGTTCATTTTGAGATTTGGGGACATTTTGGTTGACATATGTTGTCTATCATATGTCCAAACTAAGTAGTGCTAGCCCCAATACCATCGGTAGAAACTAAAATACTTTCACTATTAACATGGCAGCCAGGGAACCATGTTAACTTTTGGATCTTGATAACTAACATAGGGTATCTGCTCTAAAATGTCCATTTCACATGGATGTTTCTCTGAAACAAATTCACTGAGTTTAATTAAAAAAAGAAAACTGATTTACTCTAAAAGTTCTTTGGAGCATAAACATATCAGGGATTTTCTGAGAAATGATCATTTCTTTTTAAGGACTCTAAATACATGCAACTGGTTTTTAAGAGAACCAACTTACAGCTTGATAAAGTACTAGTTACTGATGCAAAGGCAGCTAAAGTTTATATTTTTGGGTTAGTATAATCATGAACTATACATACGTGCAAAGATCAATCATTTTCCTTGCCTAATTGTTAGATAAACAGGGATCATGAAATGGTTGGGTTTTATGTTGTCTTCATCTATTTCTTCTATGAAACAAATGATAAAACTGTAAAAATGGTTTTGTTTGATTCCTAAAAATATCATCCCCAAAAGGTTGCCATATTTTTTGGATATCATGTTTAGTTTCGGAAATATAGCTTTGTAAAGTTGAAAAAATCTGACTTTCTTGTGTTTCACTTTGACAAAGTATAATTTTCAACTTTGCAGAGTGATATTTCATAAACTACACAAGATTTCAAACTTTTTTGGATAATGTTGTTAGGAACCAAACCAAACCATTTATACAGTTTTACCATTTGTTTTGGAAGAGATAATAAACATAAACAGCATAAAACCCGAACATTTCATTATCACTGTGTTTGTTTAACAATTAGGCCAGGACAAGTGTTGCTCTGTGCCCCAATCTGTAGTTCATGACCATACCAACCCCAAAATATATGCTTTAGCTACCATTGCATCAATAAGTAGTACCGTAGAGGCCTGCTCAGCTGGCTTTGTTCAAAAAATTGTCCCATGTATTTAGAGTCCTTATTAAATATTTGTATCAAAAAACAAAGAGTCCCACAAATTTTATCAATTTCACAAAAACAACCATTTTCCAATTTTTGTATCACCATTGTAAACAAACAGATACAGTTATGAAAAATACCTGATTGATTTTTTGCAGATACATGTGTTGAGATTATTATAGCACAAATTTGGTCAAATGTTGCAAATTTTACAAAACCACCTTTTTACCGAAAACGCTTGTGTTTATACGTGCATTTTGAGTTCATCTTTAGCACAGACACCTTATCCAAGGGGTCTGATTTACACTGTGAGAAATGTTTACAACAAAACTTCTGGGACAAAAAAGATTTTAATGTTGTGAAATAACTGTTCATACCCAGGGAACCAGGCTTTTTTTTTTTTTTTTTGGTTTTTTTGTTTTTTTTGTTTTTTGTTTTTGTTTTTTTTGGTTTTCTTTCATCAAACAGAATGGTTCTTGTTTTAGTGCCTTTTACATTGTTTGCTTTTAACTGTGACAAGCTTTTTAGGATTTACCCAAAAGGCTTTTAAAATTGAAATATTGCCAAACCAAAAATTGGTACCGTAAGTTACACTCTTCATGATGTCTGTTCATTATTAATACTAGTGACTCTTCACCTTCCCCCCTTAGCAGACATTCTCTGGCAGGCAACAGTCTATCGCCGGCTAGAAAGTTTGTTTAGCAGGCAACTCTTCACCCCTGATTTCAAGGCAAACCCAGGGTAGAGTTGCAGACTTTGGTTGCTGTGCGCCCGCTGTGAGCATATGCTAATTAATCTGATAAGCCTGGCTACTCCCAGCAGGATGTTGGCTGCACGCTTTATTCTTGTCCCCAAGGGAAAGTGGTTTTCTTGCTTGTCATGGTTGTAGAGGCATGTGAGCATATCTATCAAATCATTTTGATGAGTATTGACTGCTAATGAACAGGATTAAGAAGTCCTGTATATGTGAGAATAACCACCACACCTCAAGATGACATCCTCTCTGGTTCTTAGTTTCCAGCATGTTGTTTACAGCATGTTTTCTTCCCAGTACTGTTGATTTCACACAGGTGTGTCCATCCAATTTTAAGTTAAGCTTTCACAAAATTAACAAGTCTTGTAAAATTTGATTCAATCTCTTCTGAGATATGATATTAGATCAGTTGGTTCATGTGATGCAATCATAGCTGACATCATCAAAATTAAGTAGAACAGGATTCAAAGAACATAGGGCTCATCATGTTGCTAACATCAGCTGTTAACATGCACACAGTACTAGATGGAAAAATATAGCCATAGCAACACATATTGTAACGAGATAAACAACATCAAAATATCACCAACTAATACTTGAAAAGGTATTTTAAGGGCCAGCTACCCAAACAGAAACACACAATAATATGCACAGGACACTACATCGCAGGAGATAATTCAGATGACAATGTACAAAATGATGGATTTGGGGGGGGGCTTTAAGCTTTGTATGCAGTGAAACTACGTGTATTAAGGCACTGAAAGATTGGGTTACATCATCTGAGCAGTGATAAAACTGAAATTGAGCCAATTTTAGGGTCTCCGGTGGGCTATAATACCTAAAAGTGGTCATACCTACAATACTGATCACAAGCAGGGTATATTTTGCTGCTCAACAGACCCATTTTTTTTTTCTTTGATTCTGGAATGGACATGCAACTAAATGAAAGAGACAACAGAATAAGATATATGACATTTTAGCCGACCTGTGTATCAACTTCGTATGCAAATTTTCATTGTCAAAGGTTTTCTGATGCAAGCTATGTACAAGTGCATTCAGCTTACTGTATAATTATCAAACTATGCATGGGTTTCATACAAAAAGTTATCAAGAAGAGCATCATGATTTTGAACATGTCAGTTGTTGGACTGTTTAGATTTATTTCAAAGGAGCCATATTATATGTACAATTTAGTTCAAGGACTTTTCGAAACTAGCAAGAAACTCAATACAGAATCTCTCTGAAA
This sequence comes from Hermodice carunculata, assembly GCA_964020975.1. Taxonomy (NCBI): domain Eukaryota; kingdom Metazoa; phylum Annelida; class Polychaeta; order Eunicida; family Amphinomidae; genus Hermodice; species Hermodice carunculata. The sequence continues at coordinate 16,780,965 of OZ026617.1, read as the reverse complement.
ATTTTCTCCTCCCAACTGAACATGCAAGGAAAAGCTACACTCTTGCAAGCATCCATAACCTGATAAAGAGATGTCTCCATAAAAATCTGAGAAATTTACCTGGATTTCCCTTCCTGCAAAAGTAAATTGCCCTGTTATGCCATGTCAAAATATGAAAGGTGAACAATTATTTGAGGGGTATCTCAAGAAACCCTTGTGGGATAATGGAATATAATGAAAATTAAGGATCAATTCCAAATATTATAATATTGTAGTTACAAAGAATTTTTAGTTAACATTGCCTTTTTCACTGTGAATATCAAGGTTCTGAAATTTTTCCTTTTTGAACAGGCCTCCAAAGTGAAAATAATGAAATTTTACAGTTGCTTACATTTTGTTGGCAATGAATGTAAGGGGTTCCAAAACTGTTAAAGCAAGGGACTTCTGCTTCTCAATCTTGGTGGGAGAAATCTTTATTCTGCTTTCGTGGTCTTGGTAAACATACCATCCACTAGTTTAACTTGATTGTATGACAGACAATGTCAGTGCTCACTGTTTGACTGACAGTGTCAGTGCTGACTGTATGACTGACAGTGTCAGTGCCCATTGTATGACTGAAAGTGTCAGTGCTGACAGTTTGACTGACAATGTTAGTGCTGACTGTATGACTGACAGTGTCAGTGCTGGCTGTATGACTGACAGTGTCATTGCCGGCTGTATGACTGACAGTGTCAGTGCCCATTGTATGACTGACAGGGTCAGTGGTGTAGGCCAACATCTTTCTTGGTGGCAAAGGGCAGTGTACAAAATGAAAGCTGTTGACTTGGTTCAAAACATGGCACTGAAAGAGTTGCATATAATATGGCTAGGAGTGCTCTAAAATCAGCATTTCAGATCAAAATTTGATACATGTACGATTTTAAATGGGAAATTTGACGAGTCAAATAAATTGTGAATAGTGGCAGTCTTGTGCATATCAATCTTCTTAAAAGATAGAAAACTCAGGTGAATGAAATGCTCATTTCATAATCTTTTAATGCTTTTGATACAAATATTATCCAACGTAAGTCCAAACATGTGCAATACACAAGGAAAGCGTGATCATTGTGATGAGATTTTGTATGGTAAATGATCACATGTATGTAGATTTTCCTGTTCTAAGTTTGAAAACCTGGGCTTGTTGTTTGTACATGTGATTGATATACCATCCATCATAAGATGCAATGTTGATATATGCAGTTTCATTATTATAAATATTGAATGCAGCCAACAATTTTATATTAACTTGTACTATTCCGTGTGTCCCTTTTCTTTGACTTAAGATATGCCATAATGGGGATAAACTTCTTGCCAAGCTCCCAAGTGACATAACAATACGGCATGCGCCTGGTCACCCTGAGTCCTACAGGTGTCAGCACAGGTACCTAGACTCCTCCAATTTCTGATTGGGTGGTACAGCAAATTAGGCTGAACATAGAAAGCTTCAAATTGTAGGGATGTCCTTGTTATTTTGTTTCCTTTGAACTCATTCCATACTGCCCTTGCGGCAGCTGCAGCATGACTTGCCAGGCAGTGCCAGAACCACTGACTTTAGACTATAGGCATATTGGTACTTGAACGAAAGCACTTTTCATGAAGAATTTAAACATGCAATTGTCATCTTAAATCTAGGTTAAATATACGGAAAAATCAGGGACTGGTATGGAATGAGTTAATTTGTGACAGAATTTAAGCCAAAAGCTGCTAGAGTTTTATCATGTTTATGATAACTGCTTTCCTTTATTTTCCCATAATAAGTTTTAATTTCTCCTAGGAATGATTTTTTTTTTTTCAGTTCTGTCACTGCTATCATAATGTTGTGAGAGATGCATGATGCATTGTATTTTCATGGTTTGTTCAGTGACGAGTCGCCTTGTGAGAGGAATGATGAATATTACCCCATCTAGTTGTTTGCCTATTACCTTGTCCTGGTGTCTGGCAATTTGACTGTCAGTATAAAAGAATCTCAGTAAATCTAGGGGGTAAATTGTGAAGTACATGTACAATCATTGCAATTAGTAATTGTCTAGAAAGTGAAATATTCACATACATTTATTTGAAAATCCTACAATTGTAAATGAAATGTAAACCAGATAAACTTACAAGAATGAAAGGAAAAGCCACATACATGGGTGAATGCTGATTACATCAGCAGCATAGCACTAGATTGCCATATAAACTCCTTGCAAATTGATGCAAATATGACAATGTAATATTGAAGCTTTTTTCTTGTTTGTTTGTTTGTTTTTGTTGTTGTTGTTTTTTTGTTTTTGTTTTGTTTTTTGGTAAGGTTCCAGGTTAATCTACTTTAAAATGATGCACATATGACAATTTAATATTGAAGCTCCTCAAAATTTATCATAATCATTGTGCATTGTGTGATGCAAAGCTTCTTTGTTTTTTGCACTAAACTGAAACTGGCTTTCCATATCAAAACTGTCTACTCATTTTTTATTATTGGCATGGCTTTGAAGAAGCAAATATTTTAAGATGTTTGGGAAGACTTGTATACCGTGGTACCTGCTGTGTGTGGCCACCCCTTCTGCCAAGAAAAAGTGGCCACATACAGCAGGTGACCTGTCACCACAGATAAATTTTCCAAAGAATTTGACTCCTATGTCTGAGCCTAGTGACCACAAAAAGCAATGCGACTGCTCATGGCAGTGGTTGCATACAGCAGGTACCACTGTATATTATATTTTTTAAGAGTATAAAACAGCTTCAGCTTTGTGTTGGTGACCTAGTTACAAACTTAAGATTTAAGTAAATTGTATACCGTGATGCATCTAGTGGGGGGAGGTATGGCAGGGGCCATTTTTCCTTATCATGATTGAGAATTTTCTTTGAACATTGAATTTAAGTAAATATTTATAAACTGTGGAACAGCATGGTCATGAAACATGAGGCATGATCATGCATCATGATGTCTGAATAAAGTACATTGTACATGTATGTACTGTAAAAATGTGTTACATCTAATTTGTGAATTATGCACACACACCCGTCATATTACTCCCTTTGTGTTTGACTGGGAATCTGTGATAAAATGTCGGGGTAATCGCCTACAGTTTTTATATCAATACAGGAGACAATGTCACGGGCTGGAGGTGAACACTCATTGACTGTGGGCATGGCAGTATATAGCGATGCAAGAGCCTGATTTGTTTTAACATGTTTGTTTAAACAGTGGCAGAACAGGGACTCCCCTGGGCAAACAAGTCTTGCACAGAACATATGGAACACTATGAAATTTATGTGTTCTTGCAGCTTAAACCAGAGGTTCAATGGTGCGCCCTGGTACCCCACCCCCTGGCAACCTCAAAGTGCTCTTGCGTAAGAGTTAGAAACAAAATCAATGTCACTCAGCAAAATATAAGATCACTTTTCAATACAGGTGGCTTTTCATTGTAGAGGTGGTCTAGAAAGGTACCGCTAGTATTTGATGTAGTGAATGTCACGGTGCCTGCCATGATGTACTTTCACTTACTGAACACTGGGGCAGGTTGGGTGGCTCAAAATTCCACATGTGAATGAAAAAAATGAATGTACAGAACAATAAAGATGTGGAAAATTGTAACTTTCTTCTTTTATTGTTATATTTTCATCTTGCATAGATTATGCACAGTCAAATAAATATTACATAACAAAAACAAAAAATACCTTGGAAGAGACAATATCATTGTTACACTGCAGTCTTAACATTTGTTCAGTATGGTGTGGCCATTTACCTTGGCTGGTGAAAAACTATTTGATTCATTGCAGTCCTGTAACTTGTACAGGTCAACAAAACTTAGAAGTAAAATATCAATTTCATGATTGGAGATCTATTCAAGGAAAACTACATCTATCAGAACTTTATAATCCATGATGAAGAACAAAATCTTTACCTTGCACATGTGTGAAATTGGAATCTGCATGTCCATGATAATGGACTTTGTATACGGGTAATTTATACTTTCTGGTCCTGTAGAACTTTTGTATTTACTCTAAAGCTACAGCATTCTCCTTGCCAGAAGCTTAACAAAACTAAGTGAAAGTAAATTTAACCATGAACTGTGGCATAAAAAATTTACCTGTAACTTGGGCATCAGGATGGTTAAGAATTCACATAAGATGTGGATTCTGTTATTACTACAGTACCTCTTCTGTTGGTTATGAGCAGTGTTCTAACAGCACACAGAACAGCTTCATACAGTAAAGGTATGTGTAATGACCAAAACAAACATAAAGGTCTTCCGATGGTGGTTTTTTGAGAAAAGTCTGTTGTGAGAATCTTTCAAGCGGGCACCATCGTTATGAGTCATCCATAACTGCAGACATGATCTCGAGTGTACGCATGTTTTTTCATCTAAATTAAACTTCATAAGCACAGACCTGCCAACTTGTAAGATTTAGTCGGACAATTTACACTCTTCAGCTCTGTTGTCCACCTGTAAGTTTTAATGGAAAATTTGTAATTTTTTTTTCAGCAATGTATGCTTTCAAACACTAAATCTAGGTATAGGGCAATAAAATAAACAAATTATAGTGAAATGTTTACCAATAATACAGTGTTGTGACACCTATATGAATCCACAATGGAGTTCCTAGCAGTTGTACACTTTTTGTTTTGATTTATTCATTAAAAAAAATCCTGTGGATATATTTTAAAACATTTTTCAACAAATGTAAATTACGACACATGGAAAATATCCAAGAAAAACTCTTCTTTGGCTGGAAATAACTATCATCAAGCATGGAATAAATATTGTACACTTTTTTGGGTCTTCAAGGTTGGCAGGTTTGTAAGTGATAATAGAAAAATATATTTCAAAAATTTGCCACCAGGTTAGAAGTGTACACATCTGCCCCAGTGCGCATTTTGTACACCCATGAAAATGTCAACATTCTTGGATAACTCCATAACTAAACTACATAATGATGCTTTATCTTGCATTTTTGTTTTGAAAGGTACTTTTTAAGTCAAAGTGCAGGCATCCAGGCCATTAACAACAAGCAATGAAAAAATACTGAACATCTCAAAAAAAAGGTTTATGTGCAACAAGTATACACATACACACTGTCTTGAGAGGCCACTCCAATGAGCGACCATCTGGCCTGGAGGACCACTTTTGGCTGGTCCCTGCTGCTCTTTTCCATGTTATGGTACAGTGTACTTCTAACGAGAGGCCCACCTGTCTTCAGAGGCCACTTTTGGGCCCGCCCTTGGGGTGGTCTCTCAAGGCAGGGACCACTTTATACACACACACACACACATATATATATATATATATATACTGTAGTTCTAGAAATTTTTGCACAAACTCAATTTTTCTTCATTTACAGAATTTTTGCCCTTTTTTTTTTAATTTCGCACAATCCAATGCCATAAAATTTAGTGAAATACAATGCAACTTATTTTCACACATTTTAATTTTGCACTTTGGCTGGTAGCATAAAATTAAATTGAGCATAAAAATTAGTAGAGATTTCAGAGATACACCCTTCAACATGGGGCATTTGTAATTCATTGAACACAGCAATTTAAAGAAAAGTCCAGGGAAAATGACAGTGTAAGAACTTCCTTTCCTGTGGAATTCTGTGGTTTGTTTGAGTTATAAAATGAAAACATATTTTATTTAAAATCTCACCTGGTAGCTAGTCATACATTATTATGAATTATTCTGTGCATATATGTCCACAATTAAACATGTGGGTAGAATACCATTATGAGAAAATCACATTTTCAACTTTATGGCCTTGGTGATCTTGAAAAATGTCATGGTCATCCTTATAGGTGATAATGAACTTCCACAAATGATGTATGCGTACATTTTCTGTACAGTTGGTAACCTGAGCATTATGCTTTCTTAAAATAATGACATGTATTAGTTTCAACTAAATTTGGCTCACATTTTCTACAAAAGTAGAGGTAAATATTTCCAGTTTCATAATGTTTTGAGATTTTTGCCTCCTCAATATTGCACTCAAATTTCATAAAGATGCATCAAAACTTGAAAGATGTCACCTTGTTCATAAGCTGTTCACACTTGGCTCATATTTGTATGTTATCCTGTACATGTAGGTGGCACCACCAACACAGCACTCAACCAGGATTTTTATTCCCAGCATATGCCCACAATAGCACAGCTAAAAGGTATGCAACAGTATCACATGGTCAAGAAGGTTAACAAGAACATTCTTAATGGAAGACTTAATCCAGTGGTACAAATACATGCATAATTGAGATTTTTAGCTGTGTACACATTATTGTGATTTGGAATTTAGTCACTTTGGACTTTCATTGGATTGCCAAATATTCTCAATATTTTTACATGTTTATGTCAATTCGTGAACAACATTGAAGATTCTACATACAGATCTAGAACTAAAACTAGTTTTTCCTCAATTTCCGGACGCTTAAAAGGGACTGATATGTGCAGTGCTTCATACACAACATTCACTCATATTCTCTGCCAATCAGTCTTTCATTCATACATGTAAGTTACCATTTGATGCATCTCATGGCACTGGTCATTTTGGCAAATACATAACATTTTTCAGTTTACAGGCAGGTTTGAGTCCAAACTTTTATCAAGTATAGTCTTCATACTTTTCCTCTAGTATCATTTTCAAACTCTCCAACATATGAAAGTGTGTCTCTGTGGCTGTTTTGTTTGCAAAGCTTTTAAGTGCCCATGGTACATAAAGGAGTTGTTGTTCTTTGACCACAGTGCCCCCGGTGGGATCTTTCTGGAACTTCCAAAACACTTGTGCTGCAAAAAAAAAATTAAAAAATGAATAAATAAATAGATAACAATATGTATCAGGTTTACTTTTTACGCAAGGTAAACATATGTATATTGTGCAAAATTAAATATGAGATGATTTTCATATGGCATTTTCCTTTTTGAAAAGAATGCTGTGATAGATATAACATTTCATTTGATGGTGGGATTTTTATTTTTACAAAGAATGCTGTGATAAATATACAGTCAGCATGCAATTTCATCCACACAATTTCAACTTATATTTGAACATAATATATTGTGGCCTTTTTTGTCTTTTTTAATTGAAGAAACTCACCACACTAACTTGTCATGCTCATTGTCATAACACTTTCTTGTATCTCATGGGCAGCAGATAACATTGTATGAAGTATAATCACATGTTATATGTAGTTTGCATGTCTGGTTAACCCTTAAAGTGCTAATCACAGCTATATTTGTTTTCTCATTACCATTAAACATATTTAAAGATTCAAATTCTTCATGAAGATATCTTTCATTCAAATAGCAGCAAGCCAAGTCTAAAGCAAAACAAAAAGTCGTCTTAGTCAAAGCTGTTAACTCAGTCTGAAATCAGCGCTTTAAGGGTTAATAAACCATGAATTGTGATTGAAATCTGACAACAAGAGGCCCATGTACTTAATGCTCTGCTGGCACCATGGCTATATTGCACCTGCATCCTCATTTCAAAGTTGTGTGTCCTCAAGTGGCTTCTGAACATATACAGCTTTAGTGATTTTAGTGTCTAATTTGTCCAACAGATGGGACTTAGCTCCACATGTAATCACAGCTTATTTGTACAATTTCTGTGATGGATATTGTTGCATGTGCCATTACAGAAATGAGAGAGTCCTTAACTTTATGCCCCCAGTGACCTTGGCACAGAAGATCAAGGCCACTCAGAGTATGTAATACAGGAGGCCCATGGGCCTAGTGCTGTGCTGATATTGCCATTGATGTCCAAGCTGCACCCTGCCATTCCAAAATCACATCTTTCAACTTTAAAGGCATGGTGACCCTAACAAAAATAGGTCAAAGTCACTGATATTTAGTCCTGAAAGTTATAATGGGCTAACCTGAAAACTGTGGATGATATTGCAGTCACAAGATTTTCACATTTTGACATGTATGTTACATAATACTATAGGTGGCCACACCAACATTGATGTCAATAGAGTTTTTTATACGCTTTATAACTTCTTAACGTTATATGGGCCTAACTAAAAAATTATGGGGTACAGAGCCTTTAAATGATGACCACTATATTTAAACCGGTCATTTTGACTTTAACCTTTAACTCAGATTAAAAATTGTCCCTGTTCAAAATATGCATCCCTAACACAGCTTTCCACACATGGTCTGTTTGTTCAAATTGAATTATACCTTTTTGAGATATTGAAGAAAAACAATAAATTTGAACCAGCGCCAAACTCCATAATTACTGGGTCACAGTGACCCAAAAAGTAGGTACCAAGTGCAGCTTTATGTACAATGTAATCAAGTGAAATTTTTTATCTGGAGGCTAAATTCTCTTTGCCATTGATGTCCAAGCCACACCTTGCCGTTACAAAATCACTTCTTTCAACTATATAGGCATGGTGACCTCAAAAAAATAAGTCAAGTTCACTGATATTACATAACATTCTAGCATTGGACATGGTCTATAGATCCTATAAATTTGGCAAGTCTCATCCAATTACTTTTGCAGATATGGAATTTTATATCTTACACACGTTTTGGCTCATAAGTTGCGTCAAATAATAGGTGGTGCCACTAGTATCATTAGCAACTTATACTTTGATCTTGCCTGCAATCGCACCTAATTTGGTGATGATACGCCAAAAATTCAAGATGCTAGAGTTTTCACAAAAGTTTTGACCCCTATATTACATAATATTGTAGGTGGCACCACCAATATCAAAAGGGAACTAGATTTTCATACTCCCTATAAGTCCTAAACATTATATTGGGCTAGCATGAAAACTGTGGATGGCATCGTGCTAAGGAGCAACAGTTAACAGACAGACATGAGTGGTCACATAAGCTCTGCGATCTTTGGTGAGCAGAGGTAAAAACAAATCTGCCAAGGCAAAAAGCTGCTGATGCAAGAGGCTTAGTATGACTTGTTTTGATGCTACTGTATCCCTGTGAAATCTGAAACAGTTGCAACAGTCAACATACTGTAACAGTAAATCGCACCTGTGGACAGAGTGGTCACAATGCTAACCCAACTGGGCTGGTGAACAAATAATTGTACAACTTGCACAATCGACAAACTCTGCAGAAGAATTCTATGAAACATGTTGGTGACACACATTTAATGATTGTGCTAGTCATACTAGTTAGGAGTATTTCAAGGGCCAAGTTGGGTATCAGGTTTTCTTTTCCTACTCGATCTGATAAGCATAGTCATTTTTTGCTATCAGGGCATCTCAAGGGTTGAGGCCAATTTGGAACACAATTAAAATGTGTTTTTCACATAGACTAAAATGCTTAAATGTACCATTAGTTTAACTGCTTATCAGTAATATACAGGTCCCACAGGAAAATATATAATAAATACAACATATTGTGTTCTTGTCTCTAGTTTTAACTAGTTTTGAAAAAAAGACCAAAAGAGGATTCCATAAATACAAAAATAAAGACTTCATATCAATGTCATGACTGAGTTATTGACAGTTATTTTGATTGTTGGCTGACAATTTCAATGTGTCCACTCTATCTGCAAGTTCAAACCAGCATCTCTTCTTTTTTCAATGAATTTCTAGTTTGCCCCCCCCCCTTCAAAAACATTAGAGTTTCAATATTATACCATCCATGTTCTCTTCATGAGAGCCAACATGCCTGTTTACTCTTTAAATAACTGATTTTACTTTGCCATTGCCCACAACAAAGTCTCCTCCTGCAGACTGCAAAGGGACAACTGCTTGAAGAGAGATGAGATTCTAGTGTTGAATTAATAATGTAAACCATAGAGCTATTATACGTATAATAGCTATATGTGAAAACTACTTGAACTGTGCAATAGTCTGATGCATCCTCTCTGTTACTTGCAACTCAGTCGGCATGTGTGGGCTACCCATTGTGCATGACAGTCATGCTTGTTGTTTTTTTTTTTTCCAGAACAACCCAGCCTGTGTTGTGCTTTTCTTTAACTTTGAGGCTGCCCATTATGCATGACTGCAATACTTATTCAGTGTATTTATTTTTCATGGAGATTTTTTTTTGGGGGGGGGGGGGGGTGTTTGTTCGTTTTTGATAAGAACAACCCAGTCTGCTGGGGTTTCATTTTTTTGGAAGCCACAGACTTGGCTCTTGAAGTAATAATTAAATGACTGCAACCCAAATATATCTAACAGCAATGTTTATAAACTCTCTGACTGTCAAAGCACATTGCAATCAGTTATCAGGTTATAACATCATAGTAATCAGTGGTTGGCAACATTGTTTCAACTCTGCTCTCTACCGCTGCCAATGTTGCAAATAAACCAATTTAATATGGCTCATTGAATCTAATCACCTACCAGCTGGATTACTGGACATGCGGATCTAAGAAATTTAGCAGGCCAATTTGGAAGCTGAAAAGGGAGATATATAGGCAACAGATTCTCTTAACATCATCAAAGGTGATCCTGTAGCATTTTTAAACATTAAAAATGACATCCACAGGACAGGAGGTGGAGATAGGCCGGTATGGGACGTTGCCACCTGTACGGCTGTAGCCTTGATGTGGCTGGAAGACAGTTGTCCACAAGCTTTAATTGGCTGAGCAGTGTATGTCCCAGAATGGTGAATCCATGAATTGTTCAAAATCATAATCTGTGGTGGCATTTTATTTTTAATTTTTGCACTGCCTCAACTTTATTTAGTGATGTGATATGATCCTAATACGCTACAATTTCACTGCAGTTGGTACCTCATTTAAACTAAAAATTGAAACTCATAATATTTCATGTGTACTACCTCCCCTTAAATTTTGTCCATGTGAATCCATCCCCATGTGTACCTACTTAAAAAATGTGCATCGTAGCAACATGAACCGATTTGGACTTTTTAACATTTAGCCAGTATTATCATCATCAAGACATGCAATTATGGGATATAAACAATAAACTAAAACAACGTCAAATAATTACCATGCACTAGACCATGCATAGACGTGACACTGCACTCAACAGTCAGTTTTGAAGGGGATGCCCAGGCGTTCACAGCCGCTGTCAGGATGCCCAAGTGTGGTACGGATTCCAAAACTTCATACTCTCGGTATTCTGTTCCATCTCGGTATACGGTCAAGTCTTTAATATTAACTTCGCTTCTGAAACGAGAATTACGCATCAACGTAAATAATTATGATAATCATAAAAAGAATTCCGACAAGAGACCATGAGCGATATTATGAGGCTGATTCATGCAAAAAACCCGTAATAAAGGCAGTTCACACGTACACTATATAATGTATGGTTGGAAGATTTGCGGGATCTTTGAAATAGTTGAATACTTTCATTGGTTCTACGGCGATGAAAATATCAAGCTGTACGGAAACAAGAGTCTGCTGCATCCCATAGTAGCTAGCAATACCCAGTATTACAATGAGCAATGCCACAATTACTTGCACAAGTGCCATGTTGAAAGGATCGGGTTCCCCAAAGTTAAAAATAGACGAAAAGTTGAAAACGAGGCTTGAAATTTCCCTTTCATGAACAAACTTTATTAGAGAAGCGCCCTCTTGGGGCTATTGCATACAACAGTGTGCAGACAAGGGGCTACATCTGGATCTGCCCCGATTCGCACCCAAGAACAAAATATAGTGTACAAATTCGAGAATGAAGCTACTATTATATAGCTACAATTAGAACTTTGTCCAACATGTCAAATTTGGATTTTGAAATCAAAAACACACACAAAACACACACACAAACCAGCACCACAGTCTTATCCAAGTCCAGGCAGCACACTAGTAATTTAAGGTTAATAGAATTGACTGTTAACCGAAAAACAAACAAACAAACAAGCAACAACAGCAACAACAACAAACAAACAAACAAACTCTTGCTACAAACTGTACAATTAATAGTATTATCAAATACACATTTGTGACATGTAGGTGGAACAACAGGGGCAACCTGACCCTTATCAGTATTTTCAGTGACTTTGGCGGTCAGCATGAATGATTTCGTTTGACAACCATTCTGCTGGTTGCCCCTGTGCCGGCAGCTACCCAGTTCGGCACAATAGATGAATAGTTGGTCTGCTTTTGGTTCCTTCTGTGAATTAGTTGGCACAAAGACTATTGTATCATAAATATATCTTTATTAACCCCAGACAACGGGAAAATTACATTTACAAATAAATAGAACAACCAACACTAAAGATCTTTCTCAAATTACCTTTAATCAGTATCACATAGTACATTTTTAAAAAGTCGCATGTATTTAAGAATGACAGTAGGACTAATAATATATTATGATATCATTTATAATAATGTCACTGCGACCCTCCACTTATGTGCCGTGGTCCTGTAAATGACAGATGGCCTGTTAAAAGATAAAACAAAACAAAACAAAAAAACCGTGATTCCCGGGAACAGAGCGGGGGCGTAAGGGCCCCACATACTCTCTCACAGCATAGATATAGATAGATAGATAGATAGATAGATAGATAGATAGATAGATAGATAGATAGATAGATAGATAGATAGAATAGCTTTATTTGGTCTAAACAATATTACAAAATGTGGTACAAGAAGACATTAATATCAATAAGTTTTAAACCAGGAGACCACACATTAAGACTCCGAGGAGTCGCTGACAAGTAGGCCACCCTTTCAGTGGGAGCCTTGCTTACGAAGACAGACTGAGTTACGCTATCGTTACTCTGTACTGGAGCGCAGTCAAACACGCGGAACAACAGTCTGTTTAGCAGGCAATGGGAGACCCCGTTCCCGGTAAATCCTCCAACGGTGGAACGCCCCATTACAGTAAGCCCTGCCCTTTGTCTCTATCCCCACCTTTAAGGTTCAGGCATTCCATGGCCTGCACCTGCAGCTAGCTTCAGCCACAGTCATGGCAGCCCAGGAAAGGGCTACCACACTTCCCGTTCAGGCCTATCACCGCTATTGTATCATAATCATATCTTTATTAACCCTAGACAACAGGGAAATTACATGTACAAAGAAATGGAACAAACAACAATTAAAAATCATTCTCGAAATATTTTTTTATCAGTATCACAGAATGTAAAAAAGTCGCACTCATTGGGGCTCATATACTTGCTTGCTTAGAAGCCTAGTGCTCTCACCTACATTAGAAACAATAAGATTTCAGTTTGCCTATAAGTATACCATATGTTTTCTGACAATCCAGGTCTACGACAAAATAGCTAGGAACTCCAATGTCAAGTAAATGGCAATTGTGTAACTTACTTAAGACTGGATGACGGGGTTTGTCCACCACAAAATCACAAATAAAACTTTTTCTACCAACTTGATTTCAAATATTTTTGCAGCATATGATAACATATACTTATACACTTCAGATGATAGAATGAAACATTTTTACACCCAAAAATAAGGAATTTTCCTTCATAATGACATTGTACAATATGTGGACTTTGCAGCAATTTGTACATGGGGGTAGCAGCGGGAACCTCAATGGCTCATAACAAACAAATACACGTGCACAAAAAGCATGACAATCACTGTGTGACTGTTTTAGTTGCACTGGTCGCACTCAGATAATCATATGATTGGTTTGAAACAATACAAGTTTGCGTCCAATGATTGAACATACATTCCTTATATTATTGAAACCAATGTCACATGTCAGCCTTATACAGGTGTCAACAAGGGCATAATCTTGAAAATTCAGCCACAATGAAATTTTCAGCTGAAGGTAGGAAACTGATTCTTCAAATTTACAAGTATTTTGAAGGCGAGAAGAAAAGAGGCGCTCCCTTTTACTCTTTTTCATGTGCTCGGAAGAGAACAGCTCATGCGTTTGGTATTAATGAGAAATATTTATACAGACTGATCAAGGAAGAAGAGAAAGGGACCAATTCAAAAGCATTATATGAAAATAAGAAAAAAGAAACACTTGACAAGTTCGACCAGCATATTGTGCGGACAACGATTCAGGAATTTTACCGAAAGAATGAACTCATGTCAACTAGGAGGTTAAAAAAAAGATTGGAAAATGACCATAATTTACATGTGTCAAAATATACCATACTGAAGCTGTTGCAAAAATTTGGCTACAGATATGGAAAGTACCAAACTTTTAATCGAGCAGTATTGTGTGAACGATCTGATTTGGTAGCCCAAAGACATCAGTACCTAAGAACAATAAAACAAAGAAGAAATAGTGGATACAATATTGTTTACCTTGATGAGACATGGGTAAATGCAAACCATATAGCACCGTATCAGTGGTTGCCTCCTGACCCTAAAGACGGGAGAAAAATACCAGCAGGAAGGGGGGAAAGACTCATAGTGTTGCATGCTCCATACATATTGCAATTTTTTTTTAACAATAATAAACAGTGGCATCCATTTTATTTGCCGGAATAATGAAAACGAGTTAGCTTCAAATCCTTGTATATGGTCCCTGTTGAAATGGTTTGCAGTTGTCTGTGGTCATTGCGTCATGCTTGGATGCCCTGTTACACATGCACTGGGCCTTGCTTACCATTCATTGGTTGACTGTCACCTCAAAGTTTACAGGTCTAAATAAGTGTGCCATTGAGGTCCTTGCTGGTCCCCCCCATGTACAAATTGCTGCAAAGTCCACATATTATATAATGTCATTATGAAGGAAAATTCCTTATTTTGGGGTGTAAAAATGTTTCATTCTATCATCTGAAGTGTATAAGTATATGTTATCATATGCTGCAAAAATATTTGAAATCAAGTTGGTAGAAAAAGTTTTATTTGTGATTTTGTGGTGGACAAACCCCGTCATCCAGTCTTTATATGAAATTGTGTTCAGATACCAGTTTGTGTTGCCATATAACTATTGTTCTGTCTCATTAAATTTCGGACGGCACACATTTCAGAGCTAATTTTGACCTTTCCTATTGTCACGACGGCATGTAACTTATTGCTAGGCATGGAGACCGATGCCCCGTGCAAGTTGACGTCATTACAGGAATTCATTAAAATGACCACCATAACAAACTTACACACAAAAGGGAAAACCTCCCAGTGGACCCTCCCTCCCCCCCCCCCTTGATGTAACATACTCACAAATACCCGGCAGGTGGCATCTAACAAGTCATTACATAGGTTACCTATGTGCTGGAAACCAGCGCCCTTACCGAGTCATGAGAGGCCGAATGGTAGCATTTTTTGTTAATATTTTCATTGTACTGTACCGTGTGTCTTGTATATACTCTGTGTCTTTCTTTGTACTGGAGAACCACTCGATCAGTCTCTCTTGCACTATTTTGGTGATCCAGATGAAATAAATGTGTTTAAATCAAAATCAAGGGGTCTGTATCTCACCTATGTATACATGCTGCGATCAAGTTAGACCAAAGGTGCCCATTATCCCTTTGGCTACTTGTTCTCTTTTGCCATGTAAAGAGAGCTTAGAATAGGGGCGTAGTAACTTAGTTATGTACAAGATTCAA
Source organism: Hermodice carunculata (assembly GCA_964020975.1). Taxonomy (NCBI): domain Eukaryota; kingdom Metazoa; phylum Annelida; class Polychaeta; order Eunicida; family Amphinomidae; genus Hermodice; species Hermodice carunculata. Next base: position 16,765,555 of record OZ026617.1, on the reverse strand, counting down.
GATTTTTATTGGCATGATGTAATGCGCATCTACAATGTGGCATACAGAGAGAGACATACAGAAAACAAAGAATATACTAAAATGTATAAATAAAAAATATGTACGGATGAAGTTTTGCAAAGACCAGCCGTGCCACACGTGGCAAATAACCTCGGCACTCGGGAAACTCCGTCAGACTTCAAATAGTTTTCACTGTTGAGACTTCATTGTACTTTCACCAAAAAATACAATGGTATTGTACATATCATGAGACAAAGATATTTCTAATAACACACTAAAGCCCCCCCCCCCCCCCCCCAAAATGAAACAAAATTTAGACGAAAATAGAGAAGTGAAATTCATTTCACATAAAAACCCAATGTGTATATGTACATGGGAGATTTTTTTATGACAGTCCAGCGATGGTGTACGCAATGTCAGATCCTGTGATGGTGTACGCAATATGCACATTTTGTGTGTGCAGCCTTTCATTGGTACTAGCAGCTGCTGCCCTCTCGTGCCAACAGCTGGAACTTCTGAGAAATAACAAAATATAATAATAAAAACAATGCAGGTTGCTGGACATGCCGTATCTTCAGAGTCCCAAAACTCGACGAAGAAACAACATGAGCATGAGCATACACAACATGCATTATTATTATTATTATTATTATTATTATTATTATTATTATTATTATTATTATTATTATTATTATTATCATCATCATCAAACCCCCGCGAACGAGGAATACAATAAAATACATCCTAATACAGTTCACATGAACATGACATGCAGGCCGAATGGTTATATCAAGGAGGCTACACGTAGCCTCTTTGGTAATATTAAATAAAACAAAATACATACGCTAAAATTATACATAGATGGATGATCGACACACTGTCCCTTATTATACCAAGTATATGCCACACACAACTGCGCCTGAATTGCTCTTGTTTGAATAGTCATCTTTTCAAATCAGTGCTGTTCCCTATACTAGCTGCCTGTGAATGTTCAGACCCGTGCGAATATGTTCACAATTTTTTTCTGAAATGCCCCCCTTATGTAACCCAAAGGAATGATCTTTTGAAGACTGTATGTGAAATACTCCCGCTGGGTGTAAATATCTTCATTGATAGGACATTTAGCTGGTGACATCTTAATAGGGTATCTTATTCATGGCAATAGAGACATTCCTGATGGTATTAATATCGAGCTATATGAAGCTGTACTACGTTACATTCGAAACCAGAAGATTTAATTTTTAGCCTTTCTCATCTTATGTAGTAGGTTAAATTACATCCGTTAATAAGTTTCAATATCTTCATTTTCCGTGCAACATCATTTTCTTGCATGCAGTCTTCGGTTTATTGTATTTGTCCTTTGTGCCATGTATATACGGTGTTATCTTATCTCATGTTTTTGGAGAACATTGTTTGTTTTTTGGTCCATTTTACTATTAGGTAATCCAATTGAAATAAATATGTTTAAATGCTTATTATACACGTATATACGTTATTTGCTTATGTGACATTAACGTCCAGTCTTACAGTATTACTTTATTGAATCCTTTGTGTCAACGCTAAGCACTGTGTGCTAAACTACACACTCTTGTGGTACTTTGTCTGAGCATGGCGCTACCACGTAGCTCCATGGTCTAAGTGGTAAACATTGTCACTAATGGATGCTAAACTATACACTTGTAATCCCTAAATCCGTACCTTTAATTTTTGAGGTATTTCATATATATGCAGTGTACGCAGATAGTATAGAAATCATATTTTTTCATAATCAAGTTATATTGAATGCGTAATGTAATGAAGTGCTCAGTCGACTCCGCAGGCAGCAACGCGTGCTGTCTCAGTGCTGACATGTGAAACAATGTGCGTATGTTATGTGATACAACTACGCCAATCTTGTACATGAAGACAAATTATTTTTTCTAATGTCTGGTGGCAGTTGGGATAAATATGTCCGTATGCATGTCATAAACTATGTTAACTCATCATTTGCTGTACGTAAATAACCTGCTGTATAAATATGGTCAGATTGCCCATATATAAAAACGGCCCCTGATGTGGCTGTAATTGTGATGTGTTATACATTCCATTGTAAAGGGTTTTTTTTCTTTTCTCTGCCATATTACTGTTGGTTTAAACATATTTATTCAAGAAAAAAAGCGATTAGGAAAGAGGGCGTAACCATATACGAATCCATTTTGCAAGAGAAAGAGAAGTGGAGACAAGATACAACAATGAAACGCCACTGTCAGAATGAACAGCGCTGTACGCAGACAGATCGAACGGCAATGCCACATAACAAGAACTGTTGACAAAACAAGACGTTACAGACAGGGAAAGATAATGGGGTATGCCATCATAGACAGATACTACTTCACCACCTATATTAACGACTATTTTTAAAAATCATGTAACAGCTCCAGGCCTACCTGTGGGTTTGATGTACGATTGTACAGTATAAAAATATACTTTCGTTTTCTTGAAAAGTACAGTTTTCAGAGCAAAATAATAAAGTTTGCATGGCGAATCAGTAAATGGAATTACGCTATTTTGCAATCTATCTAGTTCCACTATAAAATTTCCACATTCGAAAAGGTAATGAAAAACATCCTTATTCGCAGCACCACAGAAACACCTGGATGAGTCAGCGAGACCATTCTCAAATAAATCTGCTTGGAGCATGCTACACCTCATACGTAAACGGGTATATCAAATCGCCAATTTGCTAGACCCAATGTAAAATAGTGGACTAACTTTAGGCTTATTTTGATTTAATTTAATTTTGAATTGGTCTAGAAACTCGGCATCACGAGTGGCAGGTGGCAAATCGTTCCAGAGACGAACAGCTGAAGGAAAAAAGGATGCATTGAATAAATTAGTTCATGCCCGAATTAAAGACAAATTGTATTCAAATCTCACATGATGCCTGTTTCGTTGCCTGACGGTGGTCGGCAATAAATCTGTCAAATACTGGGGTGCATCACCCTTGAGAGTTTTATGAAACATAATTAGTTTACTTTTGCTTCTTCTGTCTAACAATTTTTCGAGACCAGATTTCTGACAAATTGGATCGTGACTTGTTCCAGCTGTTGCTCCTGTATCAATTAATTAACTCTTGCTGCTGGTAGATTAACTTTTTCTAGATCCTCACAGTCGCTACTTGTACACCCATCCCACACGACAGACCCGCACTCTAAAACAAGCTGTATAAGTAATATATTACTGTTATATGTTATATATGCGATACTGATGCATAATCTCAGTTTATGTGCTATAAAGATTTGTATTTGTATGTGGGACAAATAGGTCAGTACTGACCTGTAGTTTTTGTCGAAAAAATCTTTGCTCACTTACTGAATGACTGATAATGAAACAGTCGTTATCACAACTTCCCCACGTGGGGAAAGCTGTGTTAACGACATTTATCATAATTTTTCATAAATATTTAATATTAGGAAAACAATCGCCAGAAACGTTCGGATTTATCTATATTATATACAAAAGACACTTTCGATTACACCCCCGTGTCCATATTTCCATTCGATATCATTCAGTTCAAGCTTGTGGCTCAAAGATGAATGTAATTCATCAAAACATATACAGAATAAAAAAGAAAAAAATACATACACAATGAATCGTAGTTCACAGTTTGAAAAGTAGAACAAAGGACACCGCAGTGAAAGCATCCCATCGCTCTTGAAGTTTGCTGCTGTACATGTAATCACCGCGTATTGTTGCTTGCACAAGTGCAGTGAACTTTCAATAGGGCCCCGCTCCAGTATATATATATATATATATATATATATATATATATATATATATATATATATATATATATATATATATATATATATATATGTATGTATCTATATATATGTATATATATATATGTAGAGAGAGAGAGAGAGAGAGAGAGAGAGAGAGACTATTTCTCTTACTTGAAACTTCGGCAAATAATTGATGTATCCTTACTAAAGGCACAAAAATGAATGAACTGAGCACGAAGACTAACTGAAAAACTTCTGAAGAAATCTATGCCTTTGCACTGGAGAAGTCGACCATATAGCTTCACTGTGGGGGAAAAAAAGTCATTAAAAATATAAATCGTAGCACCACCTGGCAAATAAATTAATGTCAAGGGGTCCCCCAAAGTGTCCTGTGATTTTGGGCCAAGCAATTTCAGTTTCATTTGGGGGGGGGGGGGGAGAGGAGGGGGTTAAAAAAGAACGAAATCATTTCAACCAAAAAGTTAATCGGGCGTGACCATTTAAACAAGTTGGTAGAGAGGCACCTGAAGTACCCGTTCACGAGTGAATGCGGCCACTGGTTTTGAATAAGACAAACGTACAGCGGTGGCCAGAGGTGAAAGCTTACCTGCCTGTCGCTGTCTGCAGCCGACTGCCACTGAGCACCAAAGGGCCCAATAGGATGTGTTCATATTTAAATGCGGTCCTACTCTAACACCTATTGAGCAAAAGAGGGAGCCACCTGCATCAGGGCAGATCCATGTATTTAGCATGGTTAAAAGTACTTTCTCAATAAAATAAAGAACACGAACACAGAATAATCTTAAGAAAATGTATTAACATATATTTGAAACAAAGGATGCTTGCATTGATTAGAAATTGGCTCTCTTTTGGTTGAAAAGGTGCTATTTGTAGATGTTTATGTAGTATATAATATAAATCTGCCCTGATCATGGTAGAAGCATCAGTCTGTTGCCTTGGCAATAAAGGAAGTGAACATGATCGCAGTTAAACATGAATGTCTCCTATTGGACTTTGGCGGTAGCCAGTGGTACCCAGCGGTATCGCCGCTGTCCACTACCTGCCGCTTAATTCCTGCTGTTTGCTGCCAAAATGTACCATTTGCCGCCGACATGTTATTAGTGTGTGAAAGCGTCAAACAAAGATTTTCACTAGGTGGTATGCTCCTGATCCTTGATTTTCAATATTTTTTATTTAAAATTTGAGTTCTCGTCGGGTAATGCATACATTACTATGGTTTGCAATGCGAGTCAATGCAGATTGGACGGGAAATTCGCATTTTCGACTCTTGCTCCAAAACCATCCGCCAGATTCACTTCAATTTGGTGAGGATATAACTTGGGTGGATCTCTGCCAAGTTTGTTCAAATGGTCACATTATTATTATTATCATCATCATCATCATCATCATTATTATTGTTGTTGTTGTTGTAGTTGTTGTAGTTGTTGTTGTTGTTGTTATTATTATTATTATTATTATTATTATTATTATTATTATTAAATATACCTTGTGGAAGGGTCCAACAAAGTTTTCGCTAGGTGGTGATGTATTAATGAATTTTCAGCCCGGATATGTGAAAGAGGACTGCAACAGTGATTTACATTTTCGACTTCTCCGAAATTGTGAGCCAAATTCACTTCAAACTCGGTGTGAATGTACCTTGGGTTGGTCTCTACTGAGTGTGTTTAAATGTTCACACTCTATTGATTTTTGCTTTTACTTTTGTTTCAAAATTGCATAGAAACACTTCTGGATACTCCCAGACCAGCGACGCAAGGTCAGCTGAAGACGGGTTTTATACACAGCTACATTTTCCCACTTTTTAATTAATTTTGTGTAATTTTGCTGGTTTGAACTTCTTCTAAACTGTCCATCAGATCATGCTGAAACTTTGTGTAAGGGTTCCTTGTCAAACAGATGTTTTTAGTAGGTGGTGTTACTGTGGGTCCTTTTTTTTAAAGCAAATTTGTGTTGTCAGTGCAGGGACTTATAGGTAAACGCATATATTCTTACTGATTGTACATGTCTGTAACTATAAAAAAAAAAGAAAGGGGGGGGGGGGGGAAGGCTAATTCACGTCATCAACTTCCTTTCCAAAAACTGTCAACCAGATTCACTTCAAACTTGGCGAGAATGTATCTTGACTGATTCTCAACCAAGTGTGTTCATGTGGTCAAGCTCCAATGGTTTTTGGATTTTTAAAGCATTTTCTTTTTCATTTTGGGGCAAAATCTTTGAGTTGTAGTATTTAAGTTATAACCTGAGAACTATCTAAGCTAGTGCTTTGATATTGCACATGCCGGCGGCCCTCCGTCTATGAGGGCTAGACTTGGTGCATGATTTACCCTGGTCTGATCCCCAAGGTTGCAGGACCACTCACATGGATTTTACTGTTCATTTCATAACTTGAGAACTGTTTTTAACTAGAACCATGACGTTGTACTTGGTTTTGGTCCTCTATGATAGCCAAACATAAAAGGTACATGGGTGACCTTGACCTCATCCCCAAGTGACAGGGCCACTAGACTGTGATGAATATCTAGGCCAGCTGGGCACGGGCTATTCACGTAACCCTCTTGTTTTTTTTTTCTTCTAGTTGTTTGACCTCTACTTGGATCGTAATTTTGATTTTTGTTGATTCAGCACTGCCAGTCAAAGTGAACCTCTGATAAAAGTAAAAACTGTACATTTCAAAATTATGCAAATTAAGGCCATTTGCACAAATCCTCATTATCTGCTTACCATTGTGTGTTGTATAGGTTTTTTCTGATTTAAATAATTCACATACTTAATTAGGTTGAACAAGGAAAGACATTTCTCCAAGTTTTAGTATCCAAGGGACTAACTATTTTGCAAGGACATACATTTTAGGGATTCCGTGAATATGGCAGTGTAACTGCTCCTTTCAAAGCCTACTGTAAACAACATGCTAGAAACTAAGAACCAGAACTCAGAACATCTGTTTTTTGACCAACATACCACATAAATATGCAAGAACAAAAAAGAATTGATAAACTACTGGTAATCAATTTATATATAGCAATGTACGAATTAATTGAAAATGCATAGTCAGGATAACCCCCGGTTAAGGACAAACATCCGTTATCACCAGGGCGACCTAGGAAGAATATCAATGCAACACAGCTGTCGAGAAATAAGGAAAAATATACATTTACATGAGACTGTATAAAATTATTTGTTACATACATAACAACTTATAATAGTACAAACGTCAGGGTATTTCTGGATCATATGATGTTTTGCGTACTTGGAAAAACCTTGTAATGAATGGGAGTACAGTTTGTCTTTGATGCATGGTGCTGTATTTTTTAAGAGAGATGGGATGAAAAACCTTACACTATGAGAACTTCTGTTTCTATTTGGGAAAGGAAGTTGAGGTTGATGTTTGTTTCTAGTTTGGTAAGTGTGGGTCACATATGGTAAGGCATGAAGATCATGGAAATATGTAGGTAATTGGTCCTGCATATATTTGTACAAGAATTTCAGACCCTTCAGTTTCAGTATATCTTGAACTTTTGAAATATCTAGTAATTTAAAGAGTGGGTCTGGGTAAGCGTAATTATTTTGGCATATAAGTCGAACTACAGATTTTTGAAGGTTCAAGATCCGGGCGCATGAGTAACCCCAGCAAAGAATACCATAATTCAAATGAGGCAAAAATAAAGAATTACACATGGTCCTTAAAGTGTGTGATGGTAGATATGTATGTAATGTTTTGAAAATGCCTATTAACTTGGATCATTTATTACATACAGGTGTAATATGTGATTGCCAATTTAAATTTTCATCAATAACCATGCCTAAATAATTGAATTCTGGTACTTTTGATATTAAACTATCATTTCTCTTTAAATCTAAAGTAAAATTAATTTTACGTGGGGCGGGGGGATGAAAAATCATGTATTTAGTTTTTTTAGTCCAGAAAGGATGTCATCTCGAGGTGTTGGTTATTCCCACAGGAATTCTTAATCCTGGTCAGTAGCAATCAATAGTCATGAAAATGATTCGATAGATATGCTCAGATGCCTCTACAACCCTGACAAGAAGGCCTCCAGCCAACACCCTGCTGGGAGTTGCCGTTCTTATCTGATTACTTAGCATATGCTGACAGCGGGCAGCATATCAAAGTCTGCAACTTTACCCTGGGTTTGCCTTGAAACCCCAGGGTGAAGAGTCCCTGCTATTGATAAGGGACATCGTTCTGGAGTGGGTTGTGCACTAAAAGCTTTGCATTCGGTACCTGAGATCAGTCAGTGCCAAACAAACTTCTTATGGGTGACAAGGTTGTACATAAGCTATGTTGTCAGCATCTGTGTCAGGTATACATGAGAGCACACACCATGTTCACACATCTGTATCTTATGTTACTGGGTCCGGATAAAGCCAACATTTGTGTATGACACACTGCTACCACATCACCACCAGTCTGCTATATGTGTGCCAACTGCAATGTACAGTAGTCCAGATATCCTTTGGAAGACCAGTCTTTTTTTTTGCATGACCACTCTACTTTTGTGACCACTTTTTGTTTTGCAAAAGAACTTCCCTGTTACCTCTTTGAGAGGTCCCCTGCAGACCCTGACCAGTGACCACCCAAAGGATCCCCAAAGACCGTTTATCCTGCCAGAAATTTCCCATTTCATGTTAGTAAAATCACCCTATTTTGTATGAGAAGGGTAATTAATTTGTTAAAACCAGTCTTCGAATGAAATGCGTGGGGTCATGTAATTCGTGCTATTAAAAGCTTTAATGTTCTGCTTTCATTTGTCAGATTCTGCTTTATCTTGCTATTAGCAAAAGAACATATAATAAAAAGATTAATTTTGTGATACCTACGTTATTCTTGAGTTTGCATGGCAAATTTGTCAAGGCATAGAATTCTACTGTTTAATAATGAGAGGCACATTCTGCTCTAAGTGCAATTAAAGTAGAAATTATATAGTCCTAAATATGTTTATAATACCAATATACGAGGAAGCACATATGTTTATTATACCAATATACAAGGAAGCACATAACTGCTGCAAATGGACTTTCGAGGTTTAACATTCATTCTTCACATTATTGGTTATGGTATTATGTGTCTTAATTTTATGTATGTCGTGGATCTGATCATGTTTCTTTTACGTACCACTTTTCATACTATGTATATTTCTGTATATGGTTTTTACTGGGCCCGATTGAAAAACAGCGTTTCTGCTGAATCGGATTCCCAGAATAAATATATTCAATTATTATTATTATTATTATTATTATTATTATTATTATTATTATTATTATTATTATTATTATTATTATTATTATTATTATTATTATTATTAACTGCTAGGTGGAATGGGGTCAATAAGTACGCATATTACAGTCATGTATGGATCTAAATTAAGGATTGGAGTTTCAAGAAGTGGTTAGTTATTGGCTGGCTGGCACAGGTGTCGGCAATTCTTTAATCACCTGCACTGTGTGTCCAAACCTTCGGTAGCACTAGGGGTGGCCTCTTAAAGGAAGGACTACTGTGGTAAAAACCAGGGCACTAGTGTTCTTTTCATCTTTCAGCGCCACAGCTTTGCTTAATTGTACAGAAGTACAAAACTTACAAGTAAAGTTTGAGTCCAAAGTTAAATGAAGACGTGGGAAGACAGGAAGTGGAGGTGTCGAAAATTTCGACTTTAAAAGGTCGAAATTTTGAGAAAAAAGTTATAATGTCGAGAAAAAAGTCGAAATCTCCACTTTTTTAAAGTCAAAATTTCAGCTTAAAAAGTCGAAATTTCGATAAAAAGTCGAAATTTTGAGTTTAAATTTCCAGAAAATAGTCCATGTTATGACTTTTAAAGTCAAAGTCAGCTTTAAAAATCGAAATTTCAATTTTTTTAAAGTCAAAATTTCAGCTTAACAAAGACGAATTTTTGACTTTAAATAGTGGGGATTGCGAGAAAAAGTCTAACTTTCGAGAAAAAAGTCGAAATTTTGAAATTAAAACGTCAAAATTTTGGGTAAAAAGTCAAAATTCCGAGAATACAGTCGAAATTTCGACATTTTAAAAGTCAAAATTCCATCTCAAAAAGTCAAAATTTTGAGTTTAAAAATTCGACTTTTTAAAATCAAAATTTCAGCTTAAAAACCTCGAAATTTTGAGGAAAAAAAGTCGAAATTTCGAGTTTACAAAGTCGAAATTTCGACTTTTTAAAATCGAAATTCAAGCTTTAAAAAGTCGAAATTTGGGGTTTTTTAAACTCGAAATTTCGAGAAAAATCCCGAAATTACGAGATTTAGTCTCAAAATTCCGAAATTTCAAAGTCGAAATTTCGAGATTTGAAAGTCGAAATTACGAGATATGTTTTTATATTTTGTTGTCTTTATCGGCTTCCGTAGTTTCCTGTCCTTGGTACTGATCGGTATCCTTACGTATGGAATCCTAGCTTTATAAGGATTCGGGACAAAGTCCTTGGAACAATACAAATATATTTTAAAACCGGACTTTCAGACAACAATGTTGGATTTGGCCCAGTCTAAAAGTAGGTTAAATTTGATTAATTTAGATGAAGTGAAATATATTTGGGGGGAAATCATATTTAATACCTTTCAAACACTAATGAATGTATGTCAATGTACATAGTGATGTGACATTCCCAGAGAGAACTGCGCTTTTCCAGAATTGGACAGTTGCGCGTCCTAAGAATCATATACAACTGAATAGACGATTAGCGGCTGATGCGTGGTTTACCTGAGTAAGAATTAATGTATATTGGGTCGATTAAAACAATGTAAAATATGTTTTGAAATAAAATACCATATCGCATGCTTTTACTCATTTAGGAAAAGCACATGTAGCCCTTTGTCAGTGCACATGCCAACATGATGTTCCTTGACAGGACCGCGCATTCTTGGAGTTGGGACAGTTGCACGTTATAGGAATATCTGCATTTATTTGGTAATTGACACAAAGCAAAATATATTTTGAAATAAAATATCGTACCTAATAACTTCCACACCCTTGTAAAAATGTGTCAGTGTACACTCCGATGTGATTTTCCCAAACAGGACTGACTGTACTGTTGCGCGTTATTGGAAGCGTAAGCGACGACGTCCTTGGGACCATGCATATAAATGGACAAGCATAACGGCCCATTAGTCGGTCATGTTCCATTTTTCCCCAACAAGTATCAACGCATACTTGGTCAATTGAGAGAAGATGTAAATAATTTTGAGAAAATATCGTATCCAACACCTTGACACTTTTACCAAAGTATGTCAGTGTACAGGCCAATTAATATGATATTCCCAGACGGAACTGCCCTTTCCTGAGAGTGGACAGTTATGTTGCTCGTTATTACAATCAGGCAAGTCCACAAATTTACAGCGAGCCTGCATGATTATTCGCAGAAACTTAGTTTGCCAGAAAAAAGTATATTTGGTCAAATGAGACAAGTAAAATATATTTTGAATGAAAATACTTAGATATATTAGTGTAAACTCCAATGTGGTATTCCCAGAAAGGATTGAGCTTTCGGATTTGGGACAGATGTACGCACGTTATATAGTTTATGTATATTTGGTCATTTGGTTGGTTAACAAAAGGCATCTGGGTATTGGAAATGTAAAGCTAACTGGTGGCATTTTTTGAAAATCAAAGACTTTGGAAAATGGCTTCTGGTAGAATTCAGCAAAGGTTGTGTTTGGGAGTCCCATAATATGCACCCCAGCAAGCTTCTCGCCATATCCAGTCAATTAATTGAAGTTATTGGGCGTAATATCAATTATATCTTGTTTATGACACATGCATTATGAAAGGCATATTAATATTAACGACCACTTTGTTTTTTATACCAGAAAAATTAATTTATGAGAGCCATGATCCAAATTACGCACGTTTTCATGTGTATACATATCTCCTCTATCAAGACCACAACAATACCTACGGCCAGCACTTGGCTGGAGAGTGCTGGCTGGAGTTGCAGTGGTAAAACTGTCATGACCTCGTGGCAAAGTTCTTGCCCAAAATTGTGTGTAATGATGATGCTTTTGCTTATATAGAGGTAAGTCCTTTTATCCCATGTATGTGCAGTCCAGAATAGCCAAGGAGGGGCCATTCTGCATCGTGTATAATTTATTGTCACTCCAAACTCTTGCGCTGTACATGCAACCAATCCACCCTCCATCAAACTATTTTATCAGTATGTGATGAAAAGATCATTTACCAGTAGAAGGTAACTTTTTATTTCAAATTATGGCTACTTCATACTAGCTGGAAGGTGGCTAGATGCTGGGTGGAAACTTCTTTCCCAGACATAAGATACCAAACTGCTCCTGAAGTCGGCCAGGCTTGAAGACCTGAGTGGAAGCCTGAACCCGATGCATAGGGAGGCTCCTAGGCTTGCGTAGTAACTCTGATAAGTTGAACTAGCGGGACCATCCAGTCAGCCATTGGAGTCTCCAGTTGTTCTGCCATGGCCTTGGTCTGGTCCTCTATACATGTGAAGGGGATTGCTACTTTCTCCTGCATCTCTTTTGGACTGAGTGTCAAAGCATCTTCAGTGATCCCAGACTCTGGTTATGGAAGTGGTCAACCATTAAACCTATGTTGTGGGCTGTTACAGTAGCGTTGGGTCGCCTTTCCATGTCCTCACCATTGCAGTCCTTGTGCCTTGGGCCTCTCCTTCATGGGGCTGGTTGTTGGACAGAACTTTTGGTGTTGGTGCAGGAAGCGATTGAGCTTCATGCATATCAACCAGCTTTGTGGGTCAAACTCTTCTAGCCCTGCAATTAAGATGCCTTCAGCAGAAAATAAAACAACCAATGGGATCTGTTGGCATATCATTCCAGTAATTGGAGTTTGCAGTGAAGATGTGTTAATGTTGGGTGCCACAGCCACTGAGTCCTGTGCTCATGAATTCAGTATTGGAGTATTAAAAGTGGGGTAGGTCTTGATTATTGTTTAAGTGCAGTTTTGTGTATACTGGTGGTGTAGGCAAGGTACCCACAGTGCCCACAACAGTGGCCACACCAATACCTGTGATGGGAACTGGTCCTGTACTGGTGACTGGAGCTGTTCCCATGACTTGTGAGTGAGACAGCGGCTGCTTCAATAATCAGGGTCTCTTTCGTTCTCTTATGTTCAGCTCTGAGATTAGTTCAGACAACTTTTTCCCAGTATCCCTGGGGACAATCTCTGCACACATTGTAGGGGTTTGCACTAGGGCTTTTAGTCCTTCTAATGGCCTCAAGACAATGCCAGCATTGATCATGGTTGTCCCAACTCTCCATTGCATGTCCTCTGTCATCCCCTTCACCAGTGCATCACGAGGTGTTATCTTGGAAAAAAGGATGAAGCAGAAAATGTGCTCCCAAATGTGCTCAGTGAACAAAGAGCACCATGTGGAACTCTGACCTTCTAATTTCAGAAGGTGCACTGATTGACACCTGCCAAATTAAGGCAGGTTAGAGGAGCTGACAAACAAGATGAAAGTCAAAATCATGTAATTATTCCCACGGAGTAGAAAATTATATAGATGTAAAAGTAGCCAAAGAAAGAAAATCGATGTGATTGGTCAGTACAGGAGGTCAAGTGCAGGGCAAGGAGGTCAACTGATAGAGGTCCCCCATTAATTTCCAGTCCAGGGGTACAAATACAAAGTAGTGTTTTCTATAAAGTTTTAGAAGGAATCTGATTCTAGTGATCATATACCAAATGTAGTGAATGGGTAATGTATGATGACACAAATGTAAGTTGACCTAAAATAGTACCTTTATCTATATATAGTTTGAATGATATCAAATATATAATTTTTTCCATTCACCACACTGGCATAATTTAAATTGTACAACCTGGTCACCATCTTTATGGGCTTTCTCATTAAGGCTCTGTTTCCTTATTTGGATTGACAGGATCCTGACAGATCTCTTTGCCTGGTCAAAACACGTAAAATCTATTTAAAAATAACAGAACCCACCATTGATGTTCAACGTCAAAGAGTTCTGAAGTTGAGTGAACATTAAAATTCATGCGACCCTCTTATCTTGGAAATGAGGTCATGGTCAGTCACACACTGCCCAAGTTTGGCCCTAATAGATGAACACCACCATATAAGTCTCAGCTTGAAAAGCCCCCAAGTTATCAAATGACTAGTAAAATTTACGTACATGGTTCTATGACCTTGAGAATGAGATCAAAGTTAGCCATAAACCATGTAAGTCTCATGTGTATGCCCAGATGCGTCTTGATGCAAATTTTGAATCTTCCCAAAGGTTTTGGAGAAGATTTTTTTAGTGCAACACACTTTTCAGTCAGCTGAGCTTATCTTTTGGCCTTTACAGCCAAGTATATATGCAACCTCTCTCTCCCTCTCTCTCTCTCTCTCTCTCTCTCTCTCTCTCTCTCTCTCTCTCTCTCTCTCTCTCTCTCTCTCTCTCTCTCTCTCTCTCTCTCTCTCTCTCTCTCTCTTTGTTTGGCTATACCTTGATTCAGTAGGGTTTAATGCTTTACTAGCATAGTACAGTGGTACGACAATATTTGTTTTGGAGTCACATTCCAGGTCCAATTGGGGATCCCACTGCATAGGTTTCATTCTTGTTGATTGGGTCAAGGTATTCTAGCATGTTAACTTAAGATAGGGTTTCCTTGAGATGGTCCAATGCTGTTGAAACTGGAACTGATCTCATTTGACATACAGTTTAAACTTTAATTTATCATCATCATAAAACACCATTATATTCAAGTGTGAACATTGCGAGTCATTTTCTGTAGTTTCGTTTAATTCTAAATCACTTATGTATATGGATGAAATGCATTGTTTGAAATATTTATGGTTGACACTTGGTAGGTCATCAATATATTGAAAGGTCAGTCCAAAGCATTTACCACTGTGGTCTATCGTTGTTAGATTGTCAAAAAACCGACATTCGTTGTAAATTAAATATAAATGAGCTAAGAATGGTGCACATTTTTCACCCATTGGAATACATATAGTTTGCGTAAAAACAGAATCTCCAAATTTTGCATAAATGTTATGTATCAAAAATTCCAACAGTTGAACAAATTCAGCATATTCAAATGCATACTGATCATCCTTCACATTATTAGCAACATATGTATCCATAAATGTAATGATCTGTTTTTGGAAATTGTTTTGTATTTTAAACATATTTTCTGATCTATATATGGAATGGTTGTATATAGAGTAAAAGTCCCAAGAAATTTGTTTGTAAGGTAATTTATTGTATGCACCATTCAATTGTTCTGCAAAATTTTAAAGTTGGGCAAAATCCAAAAGCTATTTACACCAGAAGTTGCTTCTTTTCAAATACAGTAATTAAGCCAGAATTCTTGCATATTTTTGAAAACATTTGATAATAAAACAGACAATTGTTTCATGCAGCAAAATTTAGAACTTGCAATAAATCAGAACTGATGTGGATTTTTGCAAAGTTTTGGAATTTTGAAAATTCTTGGTAAACGTGCATGTGGATAAAAAAAATTCATGTTGAATGTCGATAAAATTGTTGATGTTTGTCTAAAATAGTGTTGAGTGACACATTTACCTTTTCATATGTAGCTGATGTTGTATTTGTGTCTAACAAGCCCAATTCTGCAATTATAACCTTATAATAAAACTGTTTACAGGAAATAATAACATTACTTGATGCTTTATCAGCTGGTGCAAAATCAATTTTCATGCATATTTTGCAGTCACAGTACAACATTTGCATTTGTAAGAATTGGATGGGGTGGCTGTTTGATTCTGTTTTTGTAATGTCTTGATTTTATTATTGACAATATCTTATATTTCACTGATCAAAACATTTAATATTGAAATATTAAACTTGTCCTTTTTTTGCCCATTTTCTAGCATATTCTTCAACAGCATCCATGATAATTTTTCTGGTGTTTACCGCAGGCAATTTCATTTTGTTCAGAATACTTTAGGTCTTTAGATATGAGGTCACGTAGTCCTCGTTTGGTACAATTGGAAGATCACCAGTAATAACATGACCATGATGGCCAGAAATATATATTGTATTTGTGTCTTTTTGTCCAAAACCACTTCCTAGTAGTCATTACCCTATTCCACAGTCTGAACTCTTTACTCTCCATAAGCTAACCTGTCCCTGTCTAACTTATATACAGAGAAGTTCTATTGTCCATATTGCACATGTTCCTCTGTAAAATTTTGACATAGGCTGTATTAGCCCAAATAAATTAAAGGGTCTTCAGCGGGTAACTACTCAACATGTTTCGGAGCCTTTTACCTGTACATGTCTCTATGAGTAGCGGCTCCTTGTCTAAGCTAAATATTCAGCAAAGACAACCCACATAATAATGAATAAATATGAACGTGGCAATTGATGAATTAGCTAAATACGTGAAGTTTTGCTTATAAATGCAGAGCTTCATATCAAAGAAGATTACCTGTCAAACAAACCATAATTACCAAATTTGCATAGCACAGGTTCAGATAAGAACAATTTGACTTACCCCTTAACCAATATGTACCCTTTCTAGCTGGACAGCTTATCCTAGTTAAACCATCCGCCAATGTTTAACTGAAATGGAAACAAGCTGGGGCATTATATGAATAGAGAATTATGACATGGACCAGGAGATTCTCGTTTCATGTAATTATCCCATACACAATTATCAACAGTTTTAATATGGTTAAATATCTTGGATTGGATGGTTTTGGAGTATTTATACGGAAGTTTAGGAACATTTGTTTCCAGATAAGGTGGTATACATGATTGTACCTTTATATGCAAAATATTTGAAGGTTTTACATAGTCAATACCTCTATCATATGGCTGCTGAAAGTTGTAATGTGTCATGATTCTGGAAGTAATAAAATTTGATGGAATCCCATTCTCAGGTCAAGTTAACTGAATGTGTATGGCCTTCTAGGTGGGCTATGACATGATCAATTGTTTGCATTAGGTGACGCTCACGTTCAGTTGCCTTGTTTATATGCCTCCTGTCTACACATGTCCTGATCTGGTTCAATCGGTTTGGTTTCAGCACAACAACTTTAGGCGAGATGTATGGGGTTGGCTCTTCTGCTCTTTTTATTATATCTTGGCCTCCTAACTCTTAAGTAATTTCGCTTGCTTTTGAACATGACGAGGAATTTACTGATGTTGTTGGGCTACTGGTTTCACAGATGAATTTATCGCAACTGTGACATGAATTCCCTTGTACTGATTTCAGATTCATTGATTTTTATATTGAAATACCCCCTTGCTTTGTACTTGCTATCAATCACACCAAATAGTTCAGCAAAACATTATCCACATTCATAAATTACAACCCAACAATGAGAAAAAAGTAATATATAGCAAAAGGCAGAGATTCAAGAATTTCTAAATCAGCATTGAGCTTTCAATACTAATGTGTAGAAACAAATTTCACTCCTGACTTAAGACATGTGGTCACCGTAGAAGGCAACTGGTTTTGAACCAGTCTGCTTAACCTTTGAAATATTATTCATTAACTACAATCTTTAGTTTTTTTCCAAAGCATTTTGGCCTAACTACTTAAACCCAAAATGTAACATTTGTAACAAAGATAAAAAAAGAGAAACTGTAGGTCTGCCACTTTTTGGTGTCCCTGACTTGTCAGTCAGGTGAGCTGACAGCAAAAAAAGAAAATACGCTTTCATCAACTTTGTGACATATATGAATCTGGAGCATTACAAAAATGCTCTACATCAATTATAACTATGAGTTGGGGAACACAGTACAACATAGCCAATGAAGTATTCTCAAATAGTTCAGAAAAACATTACCCACATTCATAAATTTCAACCCGACAATGAGAGCATAGTCAGAAAAATCAGCATGCATCTTGACTTTCAGGTGGTGGCTAGGCATCACACTGGTCTTGGGGTACCATATGCATATTAGCGTTTTGTTGTACACAACCAGCTTGTGGTCTCTGTTGTTCTGTAGTCTTCATTTTTATGCTGATCTTGGTAACATGTCTTTCTGTCTCATATTTGAAGCATGTCTGATTTTTTTTGCCTTACATGGTTTTTCCTGGGCATATGGGTATTGGCTAGCACATACACCACATTGAGTGTTAAATCTTGTATGTTCATTGTTTCTATTGCTTCTTAGTGTGTGGTTGTGTCAGGTTTGCTCCTTGTATCCCTGTCTCCATTTTTTCCTTGCATGTGGGTTAGTGTTGTGGTTTAATTCATTCCACTCTGAAAAAAAGGCCCGAGTCAACAGCTTTCCTTGGCATGTTCTGGGCGCATTGCACCCAGAGCGTCCCAAGCAAAGCTGTTGAGCATGGGCATATAATTTGGAATGATCTTCCATGCAAGTTTCATCCAAAACTTTGAAAAATAATCCCTAAATTAGTAAAATGCCATTAGCAGATGACATTTAGATATTAGCGCAGAAAAGCGTTATAAAGGTGGAATGAGTTAAGACACTTACATTGTGTTGCTGTATTTCTGCAGTTTGTTCCTCTGCCAGTTCCATAGCCTGAGTGGCTTTCTGTATATTTGTCGAATGACAGATCACCACCAATAATTTCATGCCTCAGCCTTGCAGATATGCACTTTTGTACAATCTTGGTCACATGAGGGAGCAGGTCAAATTGGGGAAATTGAGGCAGAGTGATAGCTGTTCCTTCCTGTGATGTGGTCTGATCTGGCGCTGTTAGTTGCTGATCACTATGGCTGCTGTAAATATTAAATGTCTGGTCTAACCAGAAAATCACTCATTGGGTTATGAACAGGGCTCATACTGTAGATTGTGGTTACCATTTTATGGTGTTTTGGATATGGATGAACAAAAGATGTCATTTGCAGCCTATCAGAGGCTGGTTACTGAGGCACCTGCTTCTAAATTCCTAACTACAACTACACCGTTGACAGTCATTTCACCTTTAATTCCTGCGTGACATATGACAAAGCTTATCACCTGAGTGCAGTGGCCTGTTAATATTGTTTCACTAGAGACATATTTTATTCCTGTCGAATTTTGCAAGCAGGAGCCCCATCACATATTCTTACGCTACTACGTCTTGCAAATAAATATGAGAGCACGTGTTTTAGACCCTGACAGGTAAACACAGGTGTAACTTTCTAATTCATGTATCATCAGCCCTTGAACTTTCCATATGTTTTTGGGAAATAGCATGGTACATACATTGTTTTTCAACGACATTGCAGAAATAGAGCTTAAACTTGATATGAAAATATACAGTAAATACAATGTCGGTTTCATCTCAGCATGGCCCTGGGCTTCAGCCAAACGGGAAGTGATTGAAAGCAAGCTATATAATAATGGAGTTAAAGTACATCTTTGTGTGATGCAAAGTGGTTGCTAGGTGTCTCTAGCACATGGTTATCATGTACATAAGTATACTAGAGACATATTGAAATTGGGCATAGATGAGTCAAAAACATCCATGTATACCATAAATTTATCTTTTCAATAACACCTTTTTGTAAGGAAGCACGGAAAATGGAGGTTTCATTGAAACTAGAGTAGGCCCATCAGGTTAGCACATGCCTGACTTATGTAGCCTACGTCAAGAACTTGCCTCACATTTTCAGCGTAGAAAACTTGAAAAATGAACGATCTTTTTCTGCAAAGTATTCCTGTTTCCAAGAATCTAGATGTAAATCTCAATGGAAAACATCTACATATAGTTAAGATTAAATTTTATCAACAATGTAAGAACTGTTTTAAACATTGATCTGCTTTAATATACACAATGATATACACCAAGTAAATAATAAGCAGGAACGAATTGAAGTGAAAGTCCCGTGTATTCTATTCTAGGCCAAGCTGCGGAGCTAAAGTTCTCATTTCATGCATCACAGCACACACGAATAACACTTATAGCTCACACTAATTGCAAAATTCTATCCATTTATACAATATTTTATGTAATATGAAAATGATGTAAGATATTTATCCAAACTGTCATATCTGCCAGGTTTGAGGATTCAAAATGTGACATTGTTGTCTTTATGTTATCATATCGTTTAAGAACGATACTTTCTCACGATAAATTACTATAATTATGTCACATTTATTCACTTATGATCTCATGTGTCCGTCCTTCGCCAAAAGTGCCAAAAGAGCTTGCCGCCACCGAAGGTTCCTGAGCGTGTGAAGCCAGGGGTTGGTGGTGCAAGGCAGAATGTATGCGAGGAAGGCAGCTTGATTATAGTGGACTAAATTCTCTGCAGAAAGACCACTTATGTGTGCGCAACTCGCGACAAGGACACTAACAGAAGAGGTGACGCTGATTACGCAAATAACCACGTAAACGGTTCCAATACTGGCAGCTTTTTTGCTTTTTTCCTTACTATTTGTATGCACTGTATGTATCTGGATCGTTCCGACTTGCATTGATTGGATAGCGGTCTTCTGGACGTAGCCAACATGAAGCAATTTTGCAATTAGAATCACTGTGACCAGAGATGGGACGCACAGCCCGGCAATTGCATACAGAATCATCTGTGCTTTTCTCATGACAATCCTTCCACCACAAAACACATAGAGTATTGAATCGCCATGAAACAGAGCTGTGTAAGGTGAAACTGATATGCAATAGCATACATAAGTCATCAGCCACGTAGAAAGAACAATGCAAAAGGCTTTCCTTTTTGTTATCCATATTCGGTAATGAAGAGGGAAAATAATTGATGCGAATCTGTCCAAAGCGAGCTCTAATACAGCCCATGAAGAAACACACAAGTTTGAAGATTGTGTTATTGTAGATATTGTGCATAAAACATTGTAAACGTTAGTTGGTATATCACACAGTGTATAAGTCAGAAGTAAATGCAATGGTATACAAATCAAACCAATGCTGAAGTCGGCAATTGACAAAGAACACACAAAAATATTGCATGGTATTCGTAGGCTCTTGTTACGACCAAACAGATAGAGAAGAATTCCATTGCCCGTCACAGCCCCAGCTGCTATCAACCCAGTTAAGCAATAGACGAATATCCCAATAGGACTCCTTGCATTCAGTCCGCCAACAGGGTCATGCCTGCAGCCCGTGACGTTATCTGTCAGCATACTGCGCCAGACTATCTCATTCATTTGTCGATGGACACACAAACCATGTCAGCACTTTAGCGGTTTGACGTGTTTGCCAACTGTGCTTGTAAATTTTATTTTTTTGTATGGCGTATGATATTTATCAAGAATAGGAAATAAAAGGTCGTGTCAGATGCATTGTTTATTGATGTCTTGCTCCATCATATTTAAAAGCCCTCATCTCAGTCCGCGAGACTGCTGACCATTTGCGGTCAGGTCCCCAAACTTTATCCCAACCGAGTGTCAATAAAACTAAGCATGGGTCCATTCTTTTACTTACATGGTTCCAAAAATTTGGAACAAACTACCACCAAACATGCGGAATTGTCTGAGTATCAACCAAATTAAGGGACTACTTCAGCAGCGGAATGGAACAGATGGCCAGTGTAAATGCGCTACGTGCAGAAAATAAACAACCAGTGCTAACCATTACATTCATGATATGCTGTGCAGGGATGGTCGGACCCACACCCTCCCTTTATGTTGTAATGCGGGGGCATGACTTTCTCTGTACAGTTTATCTGTGGGCAGATGGAACTGGGATCACAAACTAAACATAATTCCAAATGCTTTTCAACCCACCACTGCTCCGAATTTAGTATTTTAAATACTATAATTCGTCTTGTAAATACAATTTGTCATATCAATGTCATGTTATTATTTTTGTTCCTCTTGAATGTTTTTAAGAATAATTTTTATACACTTTTATACTTATGAGTTCCAAGTTTTTTTAGTTTAAAGAGCATTTTTATGTTTCAAGTCGGACTCACTCGCTCTTGAAGACCTAATGTATTTACACGAGATTCCGACAATAAAGAAGATTTGTGCTGTATTATATTGTATTGTATACAGGCAGTCTCTGCAGAGAAGTTTAACGACTGTACACAAAAGTTAAACTTTTCTGTTGCGCGAGGTTTGCAATGAAAAATCACGGTGATATGTCTTCAGCAATAATCGATTCACAAGACTTTTGGGGGTATTTCTATGTTCATTCGTCTTTAAATCTCCCACAAATACCCTATTGTAGGAATTAAACTTGCTTGCAATAAAAGTGGTAAATATATCAGGGGACAGATTTCCCATACTGTACAGATATTGAAGCATAAACATCAGAATTCGTTATATTGTCCATTACATTAATTAAAAATTGATCGGGGATGGGTTATTGCAAAAGACAATGTGATTCGTTTTGACATAGATTAAAAGTAATGTAATCCAGAGACAGGGGAAAACTGAAATTTTACCTTGGATCTGTTGCAATGCTGTTCTGAACTTTGATTCTTTAAGTCCAGATATAAGTTTTTGAACTTCTTTCCCGACAATTGTGTGGACATAATTAATGCATTTGTTTGCAGAAACACGGCTTTTTGGAATCGGCGTAAGCTGATTGCCCAGATAATGTTATATTATAGAGGACTTTCGTCGTTGCAAAGGAGGACAGTCACAGTGTATGGTGGATTTTGCTTTGTGATAAGTATAAAAAGTTGACATTAATATTCCATAGGGTTTACTGACATGCAACTTGATAGTATACCATGATTTAAGTAAATAAAAATGCAGAGATTTTGATATTTTCCACCCAGAAGAATAAGACTCCCCTACATACCATTATACAGCTTACATGGTCAAATTACACAACCATGATAATAATAATAATAATAATAATAATAATAATAATAATAATAATAATAATAATAATAATAATAATAATAATAATAATAATAATTATTATTATTATTATTATTATTATTATTATTATTATTATTATTATTATTATTATTATTATTATTATATCATGTATTTCGTACAAAAATATATCACACTATATACATGAAATATATAATCTATACAGGGAATCATTTACCCCCACACAAAGCAAATAAAAAGTCACAGTGTTGTAAAGCAATTAATCATGTCCTTACACTGAAACCTTTGTTCCTTGCTCTATATAAACCATGTATGTCTTTGCATCTTAAAATCACATTTTCCTCCCATAAAAAGAGCTGGAGCACCGTGAGAATAACTGGTCTAAGATGTTACAGCTGACACCCTTATAATCTACAATTAACCTATTAGCCTGAAAAAAAGTTCTGTTTTTAAAACATATATCATCTTCATCATTTGTTCTACAGTTAATAATATTGTCAACATGTTTAAACTTTTGTTCCAATTTCATCGAAGTACCGTTTAAAACAATATCTTCACCAGTTTTTGTACCACAATTATTGAACTTGACAGACATATTTTTCTCACCAAACATAATAGAAGTTTTCTACACCAAAATCATTACAAGTGTTCACCGTCTGCTGTAAACCGGTTAAAGAAGGACAGAGTAAAGACAAAACGTCTGAATACACTACACAACCTAGATATATAGAGCCGATACAGCACCTATAATTACTTTTTTTCAACTTATCTATTAAACGATCCATATAGATAGTGAACAAAATCGGAGAAATCACTCTTCCTTCACGAACAGCATTTGTTCCTTTGAAAACAAATGAAGTCGGAGGCTCCCACTGACCACGAATGGACTGTTTTAAGTACCCATTAAATAGAAATCTAGTATAAAGGGCTGGAAAACCTGTTTCTAATAAAACTGCAAATAAATCATCAAATATGATGTGATCGAACGCCTTAGAGGCATCTAGCATGCATCCATATACGTTACTTCTACCACTTCTGTAGCACTGAACAGTTTCCTTGATCATTACTGAGCACATATTTGTGGAGTGGTCATTCTTATATGCAAACTACCAGTCACAAGTTTGAAGAGAATTACCGCTTCTGCTAAATCATAATCGCCTCTATTATTGTGATAATACATGAGTAAAGACAAACCCCTTTGTAATTATCACTTGATAACAGAGAACCCATAAAATCCCTTGTAATACTTACAATCTTAAGAGTCTGGAAGACTTTCCGCAGCTTTAATGAATATTTCCTTTGAAATTGTAATGTAGATACCTCCACTTTTACTCTGCCTGGCAAAACTCCAACTTTCCAAAATTTCTTGGAATAACTTGTATTATCTGAAAGACATATCCACGATATTCTGAAATCTTTGAACATAGATAAAGCGTCTGGACCAGATGGCTTCAGGCCCATGCCGATAAAGGGGGTAGCTTCCAGTATTGCTCCTTTTTAAAAAAATTATTTAACCTGTCCTGTTTTCATTGGACTAGAATAAGTACTAGTAACTCCAATATGGGTGGTAATTATAGACCCATCTCGCTAATAAGGTGTGTAGGAAAAGTTTTAAAGCGTGCAGTATTCAAACACATTTTGAACTTTTTTTTCGGTTTTCGGGACAACAGTGTATTTTCTGAGAACCAGTCCGGTTTTATACTTCGAGACGAATAGTAAATCGGTGTTGATTTGCAGAAGGAGGTACGAGTGGTATTCTGTGATATCACTAAAGCTTTTGATAAGGTACATCATGCTGATTTAATTCATAAGCTAAACAATGCAGGGATTAGAAGTGCACTAATTAATTGGCTCCAGGATTCTCTATATGCAAGAACTCAGAGGGTTGTCATCCAGGGCCAGGCCTCGTCTTGGGGGCACATTAAAGCGGTTGTCCGAAGGGGTCAGTTTTAGGACCATTGTTGGTTATTATTTATGTGAACAATACTCATGAAATAGTAAAACCTGAAATACGTCTTTTTGCCGACGACTCAACGTTAAAAGAGTTTGGATTATATCACTGAAGCAGCTGCAGCAATGAGCCTGGATCTGGAATCTCTGACTCAGTGGTCGAATCAATTGTTTGTTTCCTTTAATTATGGCAAAAAAAAATCTTTGGTTGTAAGCAAAAAGGTTTGCCCTGCAGATTATCCCAATTTGATATTTGATAATAATAATCTTGAAAATGTAGATGTGCACAAACACTTGGGTCTTTGGTTTTCTGAAGATCGTTCCTGGCCACTCATGTCAATCATTTTAGTGAAAATCTTAATTTATACCACTGTGACTGAACAGTATACACCGTATTCAAAAGTCCCTGCCATAATTTGAACACTACTGACCTCCGGTGGCAGAAACCAGAGTGAAGTTGTGGGGGACACCAATTCAAGTCCCCATATATATTGATGTCCTAGGCAGTACAAATTACACACCCAAATGAACGACCTGTTCTGAAATATAAATTCAACAGATTATGTTCTGTAAAAGGATGGCATAAAATATGTTGCATGAAAACTTATTTCATATTAACAGACTACATCACAGTACCTTTTTCAACAATGAATTAAAAACTGAAAACCTGTTTTCCCCCCACTGTTGTAGTCTTAGAGTTGTCCTAACAGGATAACACAATGGTTGTATTAAAAAGTGTTTTAATCACAGATATGAGATAGCAAAGTAAGCAAATTAAAATGCAAATGAATGGGGACTTGAACTGGTATCCCCCACAGCCTCATTCTGGTTTCTGCCACGAGAGGTCAGCAGTGTTCCAAATATGGCAGGGACTTTTGAATATGGTGTATACAGTACAGACACCCACCCTGTGCCATGTTTTGTGGAAACACGCAGGGCTCATTGTACATGTAAGTTTTCTCAACAGATTCAAATTCAGATTCATTTTATTTGGCATAGAAGTGAATACATTGTACACATTTCGGTAATTGCTTAAAAACATATAATATGACAAAAA
Organism: Hermodice carunculata; assembly: GCA_964020975.1. Taxonomy (NCBI): domain Eukaryota; kingdom Metazoa; phylum Annelida; class Polychaeta; order Eunicida; family Amphinomidae; genus Hermodice; species Hermodice carunculata. The sequence goes on along the minus strand of OZ026617.1, from coordinate 16,740,061 downwards.
CAGGAGAGATAATAGTGAGGATGGAATTACCATACAAAATTTTTAGTCAGGATGACCCTGCTACGGATGGTAAACATGCGCTTCCACAAGGGCCACCTAGGAAAAGTTGACTTGTATGTTACACCTAGTTTCAACAGAGGTTCGGTGCATTACGGAAAAGAATCAAAGACAAAGAAGTCCGGCATTAATATACAATATTTCATGCATGATTATGGACTTCAGGTATGCCTATGGAGTATTATTACAGACAAAGCAATCAAAAATTGAGCAAGTTTCAGAATATTGGTTTATATAATATGTTTCAACATATCTAGAGAACCCAGATAAGGAGTGTGTGTGTGTGAATTTTTCCTACTATGTGTAAGGGTGTACCAGAAAGTGATTTGGGACAGAGTGCCGTAAGCACTTTTCGGTGGATACAGGGGGGGGGGGGTGGCATAGTGAGGAGTGTTGCGATATATCGTCAAATATGGGTGAGTAACAGGTAAGGCTAAAAACATGTTATGAAAGTAGCCAGGTAATTCGTTTTGGGTATATCTATGGTAAAATTTTAAAGCTTTAAGTTTAAACAAGTCAGGCGCCTTTAAAACCCTTGAATAAAGGCTCAGTATGTGCATAATAATGTGCAGAACATATCAAACGAATAGCTGATTTCTGAAGTTTAAATATGCAATCAAAGGAATAACCCCAAGCTAATGTAGAGTAATTAATATGTGGCAAAAACAAAGGAAATTAAAAGTAGCGTATTTCCAGAAAGCAGATGATGTAGCCTTTTAAGTATTTCTATAATGCGAGCAGTTTTATTAGCAATCTTATTTATATGGGCATTCCGGATATATGAGCAAGCTGTTCAGGATATCATTTCATGTATCAGGGAGTTTGACTGTGTCCCTTTTGACCCTGCATTACCCACATTTAGAACCCTGCAGTCAGCAATTCCTGCTTTACCAGAATTGATTAGAGATTTCAAAACAGCCAAGCAAGATGGTGAATCTAAGCTCAATTCTTTCATGGATGAGCGTATCTATGCAAAATAAAGATCTCTGAATGATCCCAAACGGCTCACTTTTGCAAATGCACCAGTCAACGACTCTGTGGGTGAAAATCTGAAAATGAGGCAAGAGGAGATGGAGAGCAAAGCAATGGCTTCAATGGTCAATCTTGTTGAAACTAGTAGTCTGTTGTCGCCTTCTGAAGTAATGAAACACCGTCTAACGGAAGATTGTCTTCCACTTTTCAATGCCAATGGAACTTTTAGGAAGACCCAGAAGAGCAAGCTTCTGGAAAAGCTGACACAACAGCCGATTAATGTCCCATCATATATAGCCATAATTAACATGGGCATGATCTGGCGGGTTGCATCTCCCACAGCTGAAGACAGGGAGAAGGGTGGTGGGACTCGCTACACATGGGGTGACTATGCTTAGAGAGTTGGTTCCATCATATTGGCACGCCATGTGAATGCAACAAAGATCATCTGTGTCAATGACCCATACGACCATGCAGAATCCATTAACGATAATGAACACGATTTGCGTGTCCAGGGTCAAGGCCACATTCCAAATGTTTCCATGAAGTCCAGTGATATGTTCCTTCACCCCATGAATTTAAGACCCTTCTTTGCAGTCCTGGGAATAAGAAGCGTCTCCAACATTTAATCAAGGACAAGCTGTCTCAAACTGCAATGTCAGTAAAACAGGAGGTTTTCTATTCAGTAGGCAAGGAATGTGTCAGTCTTTCATCTGGCTTTGTGAGGAATGATCAGACCTTTAAGCAATGTAAAGCAGACAGCATCATGCTCTCAATCTATGCAGCCTTGCAGTCTGGTGGCTCCAATGACCCTGTGGCCATTAATACAGAAGACACAGATGTGTTTGTCCAGGCTGCTACGATTTCTCATGACTTCTCAGGAATTCTCTGCATCAAGAAAAAGGAACAGCTGCTTTTTTGCAGAGGTATATGTTCTGATGACATTGCCAAGTGCCTCATTTCATTCCATGTCCTCACTGGTTGTGATGCCAACAACTGTTGTTTTGGCTATGGCAAAATGTCCTTGTTTGAAAAAATGGAGAGGAGCCCCGAGGCATGCGACCTCCTCTCAAAATGTGGAGAAAACCTTCCCTTGCAAGACAAAGCAATGAATGACTTAAAATCCTATGTCATCCACTATGTGTGTGGTGACTTACATAGTGCATCTCTGGACATGGCACGTGCAGTTAAATGGAAAAAGCAGAAGAAGAAATCTCTAGTGCGCCTGCCCGCAGGTGACGATAGTCTAGAGCAGCATATTTTGCGCACCACCTACTTGGCATATATTCAGCGCCATCCAAACCTTAAAAGGCATCCATCACCTATTGGCAATGGCTGGGAACTGGTTAATGGGTGTTATAGGCCAGTGCGTTACACAAAACCTGCCCTTCTTCCTGTATTTACAGTCCCATCTCTTCCACAGCATGATGTCAATTTTGACTGTGAGAGTGAGTCAGACAATTCGGATGGACTGGGCACAGACTCTTATGAATCTTCAGATGAGGATGTCTGATGTTACAGTGCTATAGCATGCATATTTCTCGTATCATCTGGGTGGACAGCAGTAGTTTGTGGTAATGTTTACATCGTCATACTTAACTTAGATTTCACAAATTTTCACCAAAGATGAATTTATTTACTAGCCTTTGAGGTTATTTTGTGTGCATGTATCAAAAATGTGCCAACATAACTGTGAATTCATGTATACATGCGGATTATCACATCATACAGTTGTTTTGGCCACAGAAAGTTAGGTCCTACAGGTTACCTATTACATGCAGCATTTTGCTTGTTTACAAATTTGCATGATGGTTATTTTCATTCACATTTAGTTTTTTTTCCACCTTGCATTTTAAAGTAAGGGGGAAATTTAATAAAGCTATCACCACAGATGAATTGCATCACCATATTACACAAAAACACAAAGTGCATAGGTCTAACATCCAATGGGTGCCAAATTATTTCCCCGACATTGTTACTGGTGTCCATATTATGTTCTATGCTCTTCATATTTGTTTCCAGTTTTGTCACATTGTCTTTCTAGTATATCATGTGCACACCATTCATAGATTTTGCCAGCCTAACTTTTATTTCCTTGAAATATGTATACTTTTTCATTATAAATGTGTCTTTGATCACAAGAACCCATCGCCATCTTGGATTACGCCATCAAGGGGTGACCTAATTTCAACAAATACATTAAAAATGAATTTCTTGGCCTAAAATTACCCCCAAATAGAGGTATAATACACATTTTTAAACCGTCTGAATAGTTAATTCGTTTCTCAGTATTTCTAGTGGTGGTCATATTTGATTTCCTGCTCTGTAGACTTCCGCCCAGCTTTTCCAGAGGGGCATGGGAGCTTATTTTGTGACAAATGTGCTTAAGAACCATAAACAACATCCACTGGGTGCCAAATTATTTTCCCGACATTGTTACTGGTGACCATATTATGTTCTATGCTCTTCATATTTGTTTCCAGTTTTGTCACATTGTCTTTCTAGTATATCATGTGCACACCATACATAGATTTTGCCAGCCTTTTTATTTCCATGAAATATGTATACTTTTTCATTATAAATGTGTCTTTGATCACAAGAGCCCATCGCCATCTTGGATTACGCCATCAAGGGGTGACCTAATTTCAACAAATACATTAAAAATGAATCTCTTGCCCTAAAATTACCCCCAAATAGAGGTATAATACACATTTTTAAACCGTCTGAATAGTTAATTCGTTTCTCAGTATTTCTAGTGGTGGTCATATTTGATTTCCTGCTCTGTAGACTTCTGCCCAGCTTTTCCAGAGGGGCATGGGAGCTTATTTTGTGACAAAGATGCTTAAGAACCATAAACAATCATAAAATTTTGGTCCCCAGAGGTTGGTCACGGAACTTGATATATTGACCCTACTAATAAGTTTCTTTTCCTATTCAAGATAGGTGCAGAAATATTGTGAGAAACCACATTGAAAATACCTTGCCTGTGAAATATGAGTAAAAAATAGCAGGTATAGCATGTATATGCTGAAATATTAAAGAATAAAACAAACAAATGATGCTTCCGCAGCAGACATTGTGGCCGCAACAAAAAGAACAAGCCAAGCTGTATAAAGTTGCTACAAAAAGTACGTATGTTGAATCCACATCAAATAGATCATCACTTCAAGACAGAAAAAGACAGAAAAAGCTGGGCATGTATTTAAAGAAGTGTGAAATCATATGCGGACTGTTGTGAACCTGGCGAGGCATCTACCCACCAAAACCGTCTATTTTAACAAATATAAACATTAAAGTCTCCTTGGATTACAAATGGAAATCTAAGATCAATAACATTTCGCGACAATCTATACAAACAAATGAAGAGCACACATCCCGATTCTCAGCAATTGCCGACCCTGAAGCAAAATCTAAAAATTTACAAGAAGATACTAAAGAGATCAATTCAACAAAATAAACGGAATCACTATCACTCCCAATTTGAAAATTTCAAAAACAACACTAAAAAGACATGGGATGTTATAAAAACGATTCTAAATGTAAATAAAAGAAAAAATGATTTTCCCTCTTTTTTATGATTGATGACAGAAAGGATTCTAATAAGAGGCAAATAGCAGACAGATTTAATGCACTTTTTACAGATATTGGCCCAAAACTGGCAGCCAACATAGACCAGTGAAATTAACCTCACTTCAGCACAGTGTTCGCTAATTTTCTACACAGATTGACTATTGATATTGTGTACATCTCTCGGAATTGTGTTCTGCAAATTTCAGCGCTGATTAATCTTTTACAACATTATATACTCCATCGTTTATCATTACACGATTTTTAATATGTACGTCTACTTCAAGATATTCTTTACAGGTGCTGTGTGTGGCTACTTGTGTATTGTGTCATTCATTGATATAGCTGCACAAAGTTGTCAACACTTAACGATTTATTGTCATAGCTGCCTGAGCACTGGGCCACATCTCATGTTTGTATCTGCTTCCGGTAAATTAATAATGTACGTTTATTTTATGTTAACTTACCATTTTTGCTTTAACCCATTGTGGCCTAAGTACTTTTTTTAAAATGAATGCTTTTTGTGCCATACTTTATACTCTGATGAGAGGGATTATGTTACAGATCCACTCTTTTTATTATGAATGCTGGTACTATTTGTGTGTAGCTGTCCCGGACCACAATAAATATTATTTTCCCGTTCATTTAAAGATCTACATGTTGTATCCCATTCTGTATGTTCTCCTTGAGCCTATTTCTCAAACCTCCATTGCGTTGTCTGCCGCCAAAAATATTTGTAGTTTACATATATTACTCAATTTCATACAGAAAATATTTTGATCTTTATATCTATTTACTTATAATTTCTCCACTCGTGATCCTCTTAGCTGGCGATAGTCATCTAAATCCCGGACCTGATAACACCCTTCGCGATACTGCTATTTATCATATTAACGCTCGCAGCTTAGACCAGGATAAGAAGCTTTACATTCGAACTGATATTGCCCAAGATCATGATATTATTGCTGTATCAGAATCGTTTTGGTCTCAAAACTCTCCCGATAGTCACGTTACGCTACCTGGCTTCCACGATTTTATGCGCAGGGATTGTCCCGGCGGACTGGCGGGTGGGGAGGGGGGAAGTAGGGCCACTTATTTCTCAACAATAATTTGCCGTTCGGCGTCAAGATCTGGAAAGTCCTGAGATTGAATTTTTATGGGCAGAGATTAAATCACATAACAATTCATTTCTATTAGGAGTTTTCTATAGACCTCCTGACTCACCTGTATCATTTTGGGACAACCTACAAGTTAATCTCGATTATGCAAAAAAACGAGGGCAGTAACAACATCATAATAATAGGTGACCTAAACACTGATTTTTCTTCAGCACCTGGCAAAACAAACAAACAAACAAAAAACAAAACAAAACAAACAAAAAAAAACAAAAAACAAAAAAAACGAAACAAAAAAAACCAAAACAAAAACAAAAAAAAAACCAAAACAAAAAAACAAAAAAACAACAACAAAAAAAACAAAAAACAAAAAAAACAAAAAACAAAACAAAAAAAAAACAAACAAAAAAAAAACAAACAAACAAAAAACCCAAACAAAACCGGGACCACTTTTGTGCAACCAATTTTCTTGTCCGCCATTTTAGAGGGCCTACCCGCAAAAGCAAGTAATACGTCCTGTTGTCTTGATCAAATTATTTCTAACATTCCCAACTTTATTTGTAAACATTGTGTCTTGCCACCGATTGCGAACTGTGGTCGCAGTGCCGTGTCTGCTTGTATTCTGTTTCAAAGGAAGATTGAACCATGGTATAACATATTTATTTGGAGATATGAAAAGTCAAGTCAATTGGGATAATTTCTTTTTACCCAATGATATAAATGAATGTTGTGCCTCAATGACTGACGGCTTTTTGCAAGCCGCTACAGCATGTATTCTTAATAAGGAAGTTACCCTTCGATCCGATGACCTTCCTTGGTATACCTCCCCCCTCCGTCGCATAAAGCGTTAGGTCATGCATGCATACCATCGGGTGAAGATAATAATGATGGTCCGCGTAGCACTGAATTATGCGCTACGTATAAGCAGCTTCATAATCAATACCAGGAGCATATCCGTTTAGCTGAAGAGCGCCATAATGACAAATTAAGCAACTCTCTTAAAAATTCCAAAAAAGAAAAAAGGCTCATGGTGGAGGACAATTAATTTTTTTCTGAATAAAAACCAGTTTCAGGCAATACCCTCATTGATATGTGATGGAAAACATATATCTGACAGCGCATCTAAAGCCGAACAATTTAATAATTTCTTCTGAAGCCAAAGTAACATAAATATACCAACGCTGAAATCCCAGCATCCTCGGACCATCCGTTTTATGTTTTGGGCAAGCTGAGTATTTTTGATCGCGAAGTTTTTGACATTTTAAAAAAGGCTCGATACTTCCAAAGCAACTGGTCCTGACGGCGTAAGCAATAGACTTCTGAAAGAAGCCGCTCTCCAAATTTATAAAACCACACACGAAATTAATTAGCCTATCCCTTAACCAAAGTCATTTTCCGTCTATCTTGAAAGAGGCGCACGTTACACCCCTGCGTAAAAAGGAAGGTACCAACCTGTGCAACAATTACCGTTCTGTATCTCTTTTGAACTGTACAGGGAAAGTATTGGAAAGACTAGTGTTTAAACATGCATTCAATTTTTTTCAGGACAATATGGTAATTTCTGCAAACCAGTCTGGCTTTATACGGGGTGACTCTACTGTCAACCAACTACTTTCTTTATATCACGCACTATGCAGAGCCATTGATGAAGAAAAAGAAGTAAGAATTGTCTTTCGCAACACAAGCAAAGCGTTCGACAAAGCTTGGCATAGAGCTCTACTACCTAAATTAGAAAAAACGGGATCACAGACAACTTTTTGGCATGGTTTGGCGACTATCTTAGTGATCGCAGGCCACGCGTAGTTCTTAATGGGCAGGCTTCGAAATGGGTCACCATCACGGCCGGTGTGCCTCAACGGTCTGTACTAGGCCCCCTATTATTTCCAATTTACTTCAATGATATCATTAATGTGGTAAACTCTAATGTTAAACTATTCGCTGATGACACATTACTTTATCTTACGGGTCGATGATCCAGTCCATGCTGCTGCGATCTTAAATAGTGACCTCACCTCCCTAGATGAATGGTACAAACTGATTTCTCTGAAGAAAAACACCCCTGATCGCCCTCCTATAATTTTTCAAGGCCACCAACTGGAGAATGTTAACACGTAGGGCTTACGTTAAGATCAGACCTTAAATGGAGTTCTCTCATCAAACAAATTGCACTCATGGAATCCAAACAGTTAAACATCATAAAATCAATCCGGTACCATCTTGATCCTGAAACCGTGGAAATAATTTGCAAATCCTTCATCCGTCCTATTATGGAATATGGTGGCGTGGTCTGGGATGGCTGTACCCAATCTGATAAAGATCTTCTTAAAGACATTCAGCTGACTGCAGCCCGAATTGCGACAGGTGCTATGAGAACCACCCCAAGGGCTAAACTGTACGAAGACACGGGCTGGGAGCCACTGTCAAAGTAAAGGGAAAGGATCTAAATGCATAACACTGAATAAAATAAGCCATAAACTTCCACCTAGCTATTTGAATATTGCCTTACCCGACGTTCCATTAGTAGATGAAAACCATTGTCCAAACACCAGAGGACGTTCATATTCTAGTAGACATTCTGATATACCATCTCTTAACTCCAGAACAGTCCCTTTTGGGAAATCATTCTTTTCATCTGCTATTACTTTATGGAACTTACTGCCGTTAGATACCAGGAACTTTCCGACCCTATCGCAATTCAAACAGAAAATTTCGAATCCGGATACATGTTATGTCGTATCTGCAAAACTTTTAAATATTGGTAAGAAATACTTGTCTATTTTGCATTCCCGTCTGCGTATGGGTTGCACTCAGCTGAACTAACATTTGAGTAAGATTGGCGTTGTCGAATCTGCAAGCTGCACATGCGACGCCACCACCTAAAGCGTTTGGCACTATTTCCTAACCTGCCCACGATATGCCATTGCCCGCGATATCTTCACACTTGCATCAGTTCTGAAGCACTGTTTTCAATTCGTATTGTTTTGTATAGCCACGATAAATGTTCATTATAGAAGAAAACATCCGTTTCTTTTTATCAGTGCAAGATTATATTGAAAAATCTAGACGCTTTCAAGGTGAAACAATAACGTAGTGCACCGTCTGTGGTTGTCGCATCATGGCCCCTCTATCTGTGTTCTGTTCAGTGGCGTCTCCCTTCTACTTGTCTCCTCCGTGCGCCCCTCGTTGCGTCCCCGGATGAGACAAGAGGCGTAAATTTGGAATGTACGTGCCATATGTCATGTGCTCTTGTCTCTTCTTTGCAAGAAGGATTTGTATAGGGCTTTGCCCTCCTTCCTAATTATTTTCTTCGGAATAAAATATGCTTAAACCAATGGCAAGCTCTTTGCATTATTATACCGTAAACAAAAGAACTATGTGAGGGAGCCAGTAGATTTCATGTAATGGCCTGTTACTCTTTCAAATCTTCTGTTTCACCTTTCACTGCATATTTCTCAGAAAAATGTTTTTACATGGCATCTTAAATATTGTGACAGTCTAGCTCAAAAAGTATTTCATTAATTCTTTCACACTCAGTGGGATTTGGAAGATTGGAATTTAGCTTAGGAAGTCATTTCTCAGTTTTTAAATATTCCATTTCTTTATATGACTTTAGTAGTATATGTACTTGGGGGTACTGGAACACGGGGGATGGAGACCGCAAAAATCCTTTAAAGCCTCGGGGCGTCCTCACATCAGTTGCCGTAGGTTGTCATCCCAGTATACACTTGGGGGTACTGGAACACGGGGGATGGAGACCGCAAAAAGCCTTTAAAGCCTCGGGGCGTCCTCACATCAGTTGCCGTAGGTTGTCATCCCAGTATACACTTGGGGGTACTGGAACACGGGGGATGGAGACCGCAAAAATCCTTTAAAGCCTCGGGGCGTCCTCACATCAGTTGCCGTAGGTTGTCATCCCAGTATACACTTGGGGGTACTGGAACACGGGGGATGGAGACCGCAAAAAGCCTTTAAAGCCTCGGGGCGTCCTCACATCAGTTGCCGTAGGTTGTCATCCCAGTCACGCAACATTGATTCAAATTGGTAGAAGATTTATTGCAAGATAGTATCTGTGGATTACAATGTGACGTGTTGTTTTCGGGTGTTAAAACCAATGAATGGTTGATAATAACGACAATTCCCTTAATGTTCACAATATCAATGGCAGGTAGACAACCTGCTTTAGCTTTCCAGGCAAAACTGATGTGGAAGACTATATTTAACACGCTCTGTCCTTATATCACCTTGCCAAAAATGTGGGCCTATCTCCTTGGTGCTTCGTACGGTACAAGTTCCTGGTCTTGTCAGTCGCAATAAAAATAAGGTTGAACTTGTCTTCACCTTGATCATATTTCTTACCTCCACTTGTATACGCATTACATTTAGCGACTTCACGGGTCACCTTAGTGCTTTCTATGATGCATGCTCGTGGTTGCTTCAATTGGCAAGTTCCTGGTCGTGTAAGTCGCAATTAAAATAACGTTGAATTTTTCTCCACCTTGATCACATTTCTTACTTGCATTTAGCGACTTCAAGACTATTTCTAGACCACCACAAAATTTGGTATCTAGTACATTGTCAGCTTGGTTTAACACAATTTTTCATTTTTGTCTTTTGGACATATATTACATGCAGAAATAGATACTGTATTGACAACACAGTACATGAAATATAACTGGGGTAACAATATTGAATAGAGTGTGGTGGCACTCTTCACTTGCGCACAAGGGTTCACTTCCACATAGGTTTTGTGACGCGTTTTTGGAGGATTGTTCGCTGTCCCGTCCCAGGATAACACTAAGTTGTCAATGCATCGAGCGTCCCTTTTCTTATGTTCTGCATCACTTTCCCCATCGGTGTCTGTTCCGAAATTGTTAGGTTAATTATTTTTCGCAGGTGATTTCCACGATAATTATCACGCATTTCAAGCTTGTTTGTTTTTCAGTTTTTCTATTTAACATATATTGTTTTCACCGGTCACGCGTTGTATTCTGTAGATTTTTTTAAAAATCTGTTTCACCAAAAAATGTTTTGCTGTCGCGTCATATCAGTAGCTGTTGTGAATGTAAGAAGGACACACGAACGTCGTGGTGGATATGTCGAGGGGAACTATAGCGGGGACGAGTCAGTTATGTCGTTCCCTCGATTAACAACGCCGACTCCGCCCTAAGTTCTTTACCAGTTTTCGCCACATACAATTCCCAACTTTGGCGGTAATTTTCTCATGTGTTTGTAAGAAACGGTTAGTCTCAGGGAAATTGGAAGTTCAAATGCACAACTCACATTACCTAGGGTTTATTCATAATCGTTTACTTAGAAATAGCTCAGATATATGTAAACGTGGATCGAATTTATTTATTTATTTATTTATTTATTTATTTATTTATTTATTTATTTATTTATTTATTTATTTATTTATTTATTTATTTATTTATTTATCTATTTATTTATTCATTTTTTTTATTTATTTATCTATTTTCGTTTCTTTTCTGCCTTTCTGAGCAAATTTGGTGGAGGTGGATACAATATCTTATTGGATGGAGTTTCTTAGAGGCGCCAACATTTGCTATAGTTGTTTCGTGTGTATATATATCAGAAACGGGTAGTCTCAGGAAAATTGAACGTTCAAATTTATAAGTCGCATTACCCAGGGATTATTCGTAATCTTCATCATTTACTTGGAAATAGTTAGCTGAGATATATGTGGGCGCTGATCAAAAACGAAGGTTTGAGAAGGTGCCAGATTTTCGGGGTTTTTTTCGTTTCTCTTCTGCATTCCTTACGCGGCGCACGCGGACATGTCATCTTATTGGAGCGACTTTGTTAGAGGGGTGTGAGGTTAGTGTGATTTCATTGGATCATGTACTGATTGCAGAGCCCAACAACCACTTTTCGTCCCTTTGCTTTCATTTAGGAATGTTCCAGATACATTATAAAAGACGACGCATTACGAAGCGCCTTCACTTGTTGAACAGTCGACAACACAAGAACGAACTCTCCGAAATATCAAGGGTCGACTTGGATTGCTCGTTGCTGTAACTTTGTGGGGTTGCACGTTGTCAAAATATCATTGTGTTGTGATTCCTCAGTGTTGTGGCAGTTACTTTAAGGTTTTTGTCTTTCTTTCAGGTTGGGGTTCCGTTGAATCTCGTACAATAAGCAAGTGTGTAATATGTATGATCTTTTGGGTGCTTTCTGAGATTACACCCGTTTAAATGCAAGTTGCATGTTAAGTACCAACTTAGTAAGAATCAAAGGGAGATCGCTTGATAGCCAAGGAAAACATTTCAACATGAACATAGCAAGATTCACAAGACCCGGTCAAAATTCGTCGGCGAACAAATACATGACTTTGCTGAAAGGTCGGATAGATTTTTTTTAATTTTGGCAATAATTTTAGCCTCACTTAACAAGGTAATTTCGTTTTTATTTGACTAAAGAAATAAAAAGAAACTTTGCTTGATATTCACAGTTTGTTGCAAAGAATAGTCGTTGTTGTTGAATTGTCCATGAAAGAAAATGTTTGGAAAGTTGTGCATGGAATAAATAACATAGTGTTGCTGGCATCAAGCGAGGTTGTGAGCCATTAAAACAAGTGGGTCAAACAGTTTTACAAACGTTCAAGGAGTTTGAGTTGTGTCAGTTGAGTAATGGTCTGGTTAAAGTTTCTAATACTATTTCTGTCACCAATACAAAAAATATTTATATATAAGATTAAAACTACCTACTACATGGCTGCTCAAGATAATAGCTAGCGCTAAATACAGCGTGATAACTTCATCTATAGCAAATATTACATTTTGGGAGGATTTGATTAAAGAACTGAAATGATTTCCAAAATATTAGATCGCTTTGTTTTAATGCTTGAAAAAAAATACATACATAGAACAAATTACGCGCTTCCAACAAAATTAGGGAAAAGACCACTACTTGACATTGTTGGTCAGACTGAAGCATCTTCAAAATGTCAAGAATTGCTCAAAGTTAATGTAACTACATACTTAAAATTAATGAATTCAGAATATCGTAAGATATTATAGCTGAACTCAGAAAGTCCCTTATGGTTCCCTCACACAGATCCACATCTAAGGGCGAAAAAAAGCTGACTTTTCGTTGACACAGAAATGCCCGATCTGACTTGAGTCTCGGCCAGAATTCCTGGCATGACGACTTTCTGCTGAAATGTATTTTAGTCATCTCGCCGGAAGCAAAAACATGTTCCATACATCTAAGCGTCTGGAAATTGGCCAGGTTAGAGTATTTTTAGTTTTAGAGGGCTCGAGAAGCTGTGTATTTCCCTTGAGAAGCTACTCTTTTCCATTCGTTGTGAAGCGGCAGCGGATATGTGGTCCGGCATACGCGCTCTCAGTGAAAGGGCTCTGTTAGAAGGGTTGAGATACGCGAGATTTTGTCTGCTATGAATTTATCCCTTTGTTTCAATCATGGAATGTTCTAAGTATTCAGTAGAGGGCAGCATACCTCGAGATTTCTGCACTCAGGGCGATACATTCAGCAAGTCGATAGAAAGCAAGGACTATATCCGTCAGTGTTCCCGGTATGGCTTCCGTTGAGTTAAAAATCGACGCAAATTGGGAAGTTTGAAAGTTTTAAAATTGTCGAATGAATTGGATTAAGCGGGCATGTAGCAGACCATTGTCCACGCAGACACAATTTCTCACACTTTGCATGCCAATGTCTGGTATTTTATCAGCTGACATTTTTTTTAAGAATTTCAGAAAAACCTGCATGCCGTTTTATGGGTTAGACCCGCAAAGTACTTTAGTTTACCACAATCGAGTTGGGTTGCGTTATTGAAAACGGCAGACACAAAATTAGTTCTTTTGTGCAATACAGATGAACAGAAGTTCATGGAATCTGCAACAAAAGGATGGAAGCTTTAGCAAGGCCAACAAACCTTACAGCGAAGATATTACTCTGTCAAAGGAAAAAAGTTACATACCATATAGACTGTGCTCCTTTAAATAGTTAGTGCATGAAGAAAATGATACCTGTGGGAGGGGGGTAGCAGTGGCTTTGGCAGAAATATATCGAGCAAATGAATCCTGCCTGGAGCCCTGATGATTCTGAAACAAGTGATATGTTGAAAACATCTGCCATCAGCGCGCGAGGCAAACAACTGCTACCTTTTAACTCAATTAAACATGCGAATGTCCTCTAAATGCTTTTACCAGCAGCAAAACTTATGTTCAAAGTTTACCTTGTATTAACGACAAATTTCCTCAAATTACACGATACAACAAAGGTCATCATGTATTTACTGCAATTTGAAAACAGTATCTTGAATTGGACCACCGATTCAAGACTTAACAGAGTGCTCGCATTTAAGCACAGTCGGGTGGGTTCTTTTAAGCATTGTAACATGCAAATGAGGCGCAATTCGTCAAACGATTTTGAGTCCTACTTCTGTATGTAAAATGACGCACAAGGGAAGACCTGAGAGAACGTCAACAAAAGAATAAATGTATGGCTGGTGAACTACTCGGTTATATTTTAAACGAAAGTAATCAAAATCAAGATTTCATTGAAGTAATAATAAACAAGAAATTAGCGATAGTTGTAAAGAGAGTCCAAAACAAACCTCCCCCCTCGTTTTGCAATACACTGCCAAAAATTGAGTGTGACTGCACAATGATTATAAAGTTTTCATTTCATTCTCGATCGGGAATACTTTTATCTCCGTGCTGTTTGGCCATTATTAACTAGGACGACCCAGCTAATTATCAAACTTATATAATGGCTCAGGACAGCTTTAGATTTCTGTTGATGTCTTGTATTACAGACTGTGGAACCTCACTTGCACAAGCCTGTCGCTTTTGCCGAGCTAAATTCAACAAATTCTTAAACTGCCACCTTGGCAACGTCTATGGGTTAATGATTATGATGGATGTACAAAATATCTACCCGCCCTCACGACGAAAAATACCGGCGGTAGCACCTGTAAATTATTTATTGCCAGCAAAATTAAAGTACAGCGACCAAAAAAGAGTTTCTTGAGTTGTGAATCACAACCAGATTTGATGAATTCGAAATTAAACTATTTAGTTGCAGTTGAAAATGTATATGTCTGAAGAGGTTATGCAAGAAAATTAAAATCTTTCCGGAGCCACCAGGGTGTTTTTTAGGGTTATTTTGCTTTTTTGTACTGGTTTCTACATTCTCTGACATCTTGGTATATTTTAATAATTTGGATGTAGGTTATAAGCACTTAGGCTCTTTGTATAATTTTTTTTGTTCAGAATGTGTACAAAAGTCGTTTCGTTTTTTAAAACCTTGTGAATTGTGTATTGTTAATTTCTGAGGCACATATTTGGCCAATTCATTTTTAAAGTTGAATGCTGATTTCGTCTCTAAGCTTCGCTTCAAATAACGGTTGTACTGAAATCACCTTTAACGTGATTGTATTCGTAATAATGATCCAAGAATGGGCCAGATTATATTTTATATATATTATATCATCACCTGGTCGTATATGACAGCCACAGCAGGGAATAGTTGTCACAGACTGCTACAGATGGACTCACGGAGTGTGGTAAGTTGTATGCCATTTAATTGTTTGCAGCCAGAAACACCAATACTTATTATCAAGAACACAAACTTACGAGTCTTGGGGATTTTACTCTTGTGGTGAAAATTGGTATGGGACTTAGGGCGGAGTCATTGTTGTCAATTGAGGGGGCAACACAACTGGCTCGTCCCCGATATTGTTCCAGAACACCCCTCGACATATCCACCACTTGAGTGTCGACTCTCGAGCGACATCCTTTAAAGGTATAAAGTTCCCTGCAGCCCCCCTTTGGGGGCAGCCCCAACATTTTGGGAAGACTTGTTCACACATTCACAATAATAACAACACTTATCTATTTGATATTAATTATTGAGATTAAGGACCATGCGTGTAGGGAATGAAAGTGTGAATTTAACAGATATAATATAGTATATACTTATTTTGCTTTCGAACGTAGTCAAGACAAGATGTGTGAATTTATGGCAGGTAGGCAACATAGGAAAAACATTAGATATATAAATTTTGTGTTTTAAAGGACGTAGTCAGACATGAAGAAATGTAAAGAAATCGCATGGGAAAGCAAATCCATGTGCTATATTTTGAAGTGGCTCAAGAGTTTCATATGATATTTGTAAAGACTGAAGACTCAAGGCAATGAGGCATCAAGAGAAAATTGTGAATAAGCAGTAAGGAGTGTTGATGAAAATAATACCACTGACCTTTGCAAGTCATTCCCAATTTCCTTTATGTGTGGAGCCCATGATAATTAAACTTTCATAAATTTCTCGGCCCAAAGAAGTAAAATTCGACTCCTTAAATTGACACATAGATGACCATAAGATTCAAGTATAAATGTAGTTGTCTTAGTTTTTTAAATGTGTTAGAGACTGCTTGTTAGCATTTAACCAAATTTGAAATTTGTCAATTTGGTGGTAATACTTTCATAAATTGCCTTCATTATTTGTTTGATGACAATAACTGAATGCAGATAACGTAAAATATAAAGATTGGTCAAAGAATCGAAATATGAGTACCGAAGTAGTCGCCGGTAAAATATTCGAACATTTCATGAGACTGTAAATTTTGAGTTTTTCTTTTTTGAATGGCTTCGAAATCATTTCAGCCACAGATTATTTAAACCTATATGTTAGGTTGTGTCAAAAATGTCGTGTTCTAACGTACAAAATGCTTTATTTGAGTCAAAATATATTACTGGATTCGTTTAACGGGCGTCTCCATCATGATAATTTCGGTCACGAAGTTCAAGTATAATTGCTTGCATGTTGAATGTGTTGGGGGTTTTTTGTGGAACAGTGCATTATTATTAAACTAATCATATAATTGTCCACAGGGAACAGTTTTTAGTTGCTCAAGTTATATAGACTGTTCCAATAACATTAATACTAACACACTGTATATTTAAAAGCAAGTGTTATTGCAAAGTGTTCTTTGGATTCAGTGCTACATATATGTCCTATGAGCATAATCCTGTCTGTATCATTGGACTTAGTATATGGTATGTCTCACAGAATAAGGGGGTATATAAATTCATTTTCATCTTATATTTTGACCTTGTCAAAGCGTCTGTACCAGTGCTCCCATGAGACTATCTATTTCAATTATCCAAACAGAGATGCCGGGTAATTGTTATGCCAAGCACGGCCATATGAGGCAATTATTGCGCCCCTACTTATTTTGAAAAATAGGAGCATTTATACATCACGTTAATTGGGTCTCAAATGGTCAGTGGCAAGTTTCATTTCAATTTTAATCTTTTTTGTATTGAAGGATTTCTTTGAAAATCAAATTTCCAGATGTTAATTTAAATGACTTTTGATTCCAGCTATGCGGCAGCACATCAATAAGAGCAAGATAAAGAAGAAACTTGAAATTGACATCAGACTTTTGTTGAAAGCTGTCAAAGGGGAATTTTTTTCTTGGTTCATTGATTATATCTCGCACAAACATTACACCTTTTTTGATACCAGTCCTAGTAAAATACAGACTTCCCATCCACTTTCATATAATCATTATACCAGACGGAGTCTCTCAATTTATCGTTTTTGTGTTGAGTGAAGATAAACTTTTAAGCACGTTCCATTCACTTAACAAATCAGTATGAAATTGTGGTACATCTTCGTCCTTATAACCATTTGCCCTTGTTTTAAAGAAATCTGTAAGATTAGTCTTATTGAAAAAAGCTACTGCTTACTTTTTTGGCAGACTGTACGCAAATTTTGATACTCCTTTCCAAATATTGTCAATAAAAATACATCGTTTTAACACGTCTTTCTTAGATTTATAGTAACCTCAGCCAATCACTACACGAAAAGTTATGTACGGCATCCATGATTTTGACCATGCGCAGAACTTACACATGCGATCCCGCGCACGTGTCCCATACTCCATAATCACATTGACCCTGTAAATGGCATACTAAGTGATCCTTTTATACCAGTCAAGTCTGGTTACTTCTCAGAAGGAAACTTGTGTCAATTTTAAACTGCTCTGTGTCAGCAGTCGCTTGACCCATGATAAGTTAAGAACTGCATTGAACTTCAAAATTTATGGCTATTTAGTCTGCCGCTTTCGATGCTTTGAAAAGTCACTTTATTTGTTACTTTGGCAATTTTTTTATCCCAGGTAAATTCATTTATCAACTCTTGAGTTTTTTCTTCATGCTTTCTGAAACTATATACAACTTACATGTGTTTCAATTAATACTGATTTAACAACCAGTCGTGCACCTTTTGTGTGTATTTCAATGCTTATGGTTCTTGTGTTTTACTGTACTTTGAGATGTTAATTTTAGAGTGTAGGTCATGCATTTCACCGTGTATTTTCTAAGTGTGTTTTGATATATTGATCTTGAGTTCCACCATATATTTTTATATATCAGTGGTTATATGTTCGCGACATGTAAACAATATTTACTGGACCCGAATGAAAAACAGCTCAGCTGATTTGAATTCCCATCATCATCATCAACTTTTCATTATTTGTTAACACATGATGGAGTGTGAATTTTTTTTTCAAGGAAATCGACGAAAACCGGTTGACAATGAAGCAGCCACTGACACCATCCATGTTAGATCTGTTCCTCGCTTTATATATGGAGAAAATCTTACATAAATGCAGTAGTCTGTAGTGGAAATGATCACTCTTTCCAACTTATACCTTGTCAGGTTAATAAAAGGAAAAGCAAACGACTCGTTTCCATGATACAAAATACCGTGGGATCCAGACTTGGGTGTATATATAGGTTCACACACGGAAGCACTTTTCGTTATTTATATGACTTGTTTCCCATGATATGAAATACCAGGGGGATCCGGACTTGAGTATTGGGTCGCCACACGCGTGAAAGCAGGCGGTTATTTTGGGCTCCACAAGATTAACCACTCGACTACATAAAACCCTTAGCAGGCACTGGGATGACAACCTACGGCAACTGATGGGAGGACGCCATGACGCTTTAAAGGCTTTTTGCGGTCTCCATCCCCCGTGTTCCAGTACCCCCAAGTGTATACTGGGATGACAACCTACGGCAACTGATGTGAGGACGCCCCGAGGCTTTAAAGGCTTTTTGCGGTCTCCATCCCCCGTGTTCCAGTACCCCCAAGTGTATACTGGGATGACAACCTACGGCAACTGATGTGAGGACGCCCCGAGGCTTTAAAGGATTTTTGCGGTCTCCATCCCCCGTGTTCCAGTACCCCCAAGTACATATACTACTGACTTTTGAAGCTCCAAAAATAAAATAGTTGTCCAAGTCTGCCAAAAGCCCTTTGGATGCTCATAAAATCAAAAGTTTCATGTTTAAAGAAGAAAAAAGCTTCCTAAGTTATGATTTAAGGTACAATTCAGCAAACTTTCAAGCTTGCATCTGTAACATGTTTCAAGAAATCGTGTCACAGAGTGTAAATGAGACCCCTTTACAAAAGCAGTATAGTAACTTACAACCTTTCTGTTGGCACGAAAGAAAACTACTCATCTGTACAAAATAGAAAATATATAGTTTTATGAGTGTAGATACAGAAGCATAGTCACTTCAGTGCATTTAAAATGGAACTTCTCAGCAGGTGTCAGGATAGCTCTGCTACTTTAACGTAAGAAGACATGGAAATGATATATGGGTGTGGATATCAGCACAGTGTTCACTGTGTCTATGTGCCATCTAGAGCAGGTTTTGTTGTATAGGGCCTAATAAAGACAAAATAGACTTCATTTGCCTAATAGTTCAAGGCGAATGAAGTCTCTCTCACACACACACATACACACACACATACATACGTACATACATACATACATACATACATACATATATATATATGTATATATGTATATATATATATATATGTGTGTGTGTGTGTGTGTGTGTGTGTGTGTGTGTGTGTGTGTGTGTGTGTGTGTGTGTGTAAAGTCCTCATTTCAGAGTTACTCAGACTGTACAAAAAGTGGTGGTTAGTTGGTCTGTCAGACATTGCTCAGTTTAACTTCACCCAACAGCTGTGTTGTGTTCGCTTGGCACAAGTCTAAGAAATTTATGGTGGAAGATCTGTAGCCAGCGCGCAGTGAGACAGGCAACTTTGGATCAATGTTAATTGTTTAATTGTTTCACGAGTACAGTAAACCTATATATTTTTTGGTTACTACACATCCATCAATTTGTATCCACAGGTGTTTTTTTCGGGATTGGAAGTTTCTGATATTTTATAGCATTCTTTCTGACTTTGTAGGCTTTTCACATGTTTCGTGTAGAAGTCACATTATTATTTTTTTCAAGTTGAAGTCAGAGAAGTGGAACATATGTATGTATGTATGTATGTAAGTATGTATGTATGTATGTATGTATGTATGTACATGTATGTATGTATGTATGTATGTATGTATGTATGTATGTATGTATGTATGTATGTATGTATGTATGTATGTGCAGAATCGCCTAAATTAAAAGTTTTAAAAATTTTAAGTTGGTCCTAAGAAGTTGTTCAATTTCTTTCTAGAAATATCTCCAAAAGTTACGGAAGGGGTTGTCAAAAAAAAAAAAGAAAATCCTTCGAACCGCTCCTGGATATATTTTGCTTTGTAAATCCGTTGATTTTTAAGGTGATAGGGCAATTCGTTTGTTTCTGAGGCGAGATACAAATTGCATAGGCTGAGCAAAAAACAGTACCGAGAAAATTGCGTTGAAAGAAAATGTTGCCAGTTCTTATGCATTTATGGCCGTAATATGACACATACTCACTTCTTCTGTTCTGTGTTTTTAATATTGTGTGATATAAAACTTGCAGCTTTACTTCTGTGATGTTCTTACTCAGAAAAGTATATTTCGTGGCTTAAAACTTGAGCTTTTTTAACTTGGGATCATCAAACATAACCACATTGGGCTTGTTCGGGTGTTCTTTGCGACCCTTGACAGTGGCTCACCTGGTTTCCAGGAGTCATGGGCTAATGAATGTGCAAGCATTGACATGGTTCATCATCATGCCCGTGCAAACAAACCCCATGTGGTCAGCACTGCTGAAATTCTTTAGTGTAAACAAAAGTTTTGAGCTCAATTTTCTCATATAAATTCTATGTTTACACATCTAAGTTTTTGAAAGCATGGAATTTAAGTATCAAACTATCCAAACATACATGGTATCCGTAGATTCCTGTTTGGGCATAAGAGACGTTGGAGAATCCTGTTACCCGTCCCAGCCGCAACTGCTATCAATGAAGCCCAAGCAGGGTTTTTTTTACGTCAATGTGGCCAGCAGGACCATACCTGCACTCAGGTCTATTTTCCCTCTTCACATGTTCATGTAAATGCCACATTGAGTCCTATATAGAGACATAAGCCAATCCCCTGTCTCAATTCCGTTATTTTTGCCTACTCATTTATACATTATGGTCATGGTGTAATCTGTTATTACATGTGAACATTAACCAGAATAGTAAAAAGTTGTCTCGGGTATTTTATCTAGTGGCTTCATACTACATTGTCCGATTATGTGTTCATACTGCTGTCGTTAAAAGCTAATTGCCCTGCATACCATGAAAGCTGAATAAGTCCTGCAAATATGAGCTAAATTTCAAACCGTAAAACAACAACCCATTGTTTCGGCTGACACAAAATGGTAGCAGATACCCTATCCATTGCTTTGTCTCAAATAACTTAAACAAAGTTAAACAGATACATAAATGCACTTAACAAAAACAATTAAATTTGCAGCCACGCTGCCCCGTATAATGGAAAGCTAACATGCAGCAAGACACCTGTCCCTGAATACCTCACACAATACAGATGTCTTGCAAATGTAAATGTTGGCGCAAATCACTTTTCAGAACAATCTGGAAGTATGGTTCTTTGCTGTGAATTTAAAGATAAATTTTGCGGTAACATCATGAACTAACTTGTGCAACGCACTTCCATAGTTGGAAGTCCTATTGCAGCATCTTGAAGTGAATTCAGGGAATCAAGGTTCAGTAGTTCTCTGTCCCTAAAGCCTAATCCCTTTTCATTGGTGGTCTTCGTCATTAGGCACTTGTTTTTGGTGGCTCTTTTCTCTTATCAATATCAGTTGATCATCCGCGCATAGACATAAAACGTTTGATCGCTAGTTAATAGACTCAGCAGCAAACCAAATACAGATAACAATGTGGAGAACGCTAGATTACTGTTAAAGGACGTTATGAGTAATGAGTTCAACATGTCCTGGTCTAATCGTTTGAAGTATACAGAAGTTAAGGACTGGTAGGCATGATGATAACTTAGGTCACTATTCTGAACATATATTAAAAGGACATAATCTTTTAGTGTGTATCTTTTATTTTTGTTTTCATCGATGCTAAAACATGATGATGCACCAGATGGCTGAACACATATCATGCTTTATCCAATACCCAAAGAAAAGCGTTCCTCCTAAAGGGATTCGGAGAACTATCATGACATTGCTCTCTGCAGTATAATAGGAAAGTTATTTGATTGTTTAATTTTGACAGCAAATGCTGAATTGCTATATTCCTCAGATCTTTAATTTGGGTTTAAAGCTGACCACTCCAAGGTTTAGTGTACAGGCACTATGATAGAATGCATAAATAACCATACATATAATGAAACAAACCTTCAGTTGATATTTCTAGATGCAACAAAAGCGTTTGATAGAGCTGAATGTGTGAAATTATTTATCAGTTACTATTGATATGAGGAAAATGCACGATTGCGATCCAATTGTTGTAATACATGTATGCATATCACAAAGTCAGTGGTATCTGCAGCAAAACCACTACAAACTCATTTGCATATTAGAACGGGGTTAAGAAAGGCGGTGTCTTGTCACTTATTCTATTTGGACTGTACTTTAATGAGCTTCTCTGTAAACTGTCAAATTCAGGATAATGATGTCATGTTGGTAATGCGTTCATTGACGCATTAGCATACGCTAACGATGTGGTTCTGATGGCTCCCACATTACATGCTCTTACTGGACATGTGTATTGACTTTGCAATGTAACATATCCAACTAAGTGGATTTCCCATGCTGAAGATAATGTTTGTAAATGCATACATCTTGAAGGTGAACTAATTCAGAAAGTGGAAGAGTTCAATCATCTTGGACGTGTTATTGGTCCAAATACTCTTGGTAAATGTTTCGAGAGAAGATGAATTAAATTCTACTATAAAAAGCTCAGTTTGGAAAAACATTCGCCACTACACGCCAGCAGCTGTTTCAGTCATATAGTATGTCCTACTATGGCCCTCAATTAAGTGACTTTTCGAGCAAAGAGGGGGACAGTGTACATGTAAGTGAGCAAAAGGCTGTCGGATTCTTGTGGAATCTCCAAAAAAGAAAAAAACTGTGAATAATTACCACATATTTGCAGAAATGTTCCAGTTAAATTACGTTTGTATATATATATATATATATATATATATATATATATATATATATATATATATATATATATATATATATATATATATATATATATATATATATATATATATATATATATATATATATATATATGACTTCTTTTTAGTTGATCTTTAAAGGCCTGCTGGCGTGTGTTACAATTGGAATAATCAGTTATGGGGCAATGTATCAACGCACTGTTGGCTTCGTGGTGGACAATAGTACACTGAAAAAGTATGGGTGCCTCATAAACTCTAAGTGAATATATAGTAATGTTTATCAGCCCCCCCCCCCCCGTCATATGATTAATAACACATGGTTCCATTTGAAATCTGTTTATGTACAAATTTTTGGCAGCACAAATAATAACACAATGTATGTTCCAAGCTGTTACAAAATACAATGGTTTGTCCCTGTACAAGCAGATATGCATGCAGCCACACCGGCGCCAGCCTTGAGCTGGTCCAGAATGAAGACAGTGCCCCAGTAGAACAGGCTATTTTACATTTCCAAGGTGGAAATCTTCAAAATTACTAGGAGATATTAAATAGACCAAATTTTTATCCAAGTGACCGTCTACGTACACTGTGTTGGTATTTAAGTGACTGGTAGGCCCAGTCTGCACAAAGAGTTATTGTTATGTTGGGCAAGACATTACATCAAATCTCTTCTTTTTCAGGTCAGCTGATATGCCAGTCAGCCGAGCTTATACGATGGTCAGTTGTTCGTCCTCCCTCTGTCCATCCACGTTTCACATTTTCGACTTCTCAAAAATATCAACCAGATCCTAATTAAACTTGCTTGGGATGTACCTTGGGTGTGTATCTACCAATCTGGTTCAAATATTCACGCTTTATTGATTTTTTCAATCGGGGCATTTGTCCGATAATAAAGCATTCCTATTGATTACCATGTAAGTCAATAGGGATTGCAATGGGAATTTACATTTTTGACTTCTGAAACCATCAACCAGATTCACTATAAACTTGGTGGGGATGTACCTTGGGTGGATCTGTGCCACATTTGTTCAAATGGTCACGCTCCAGTGATGTTTTTTACTTCTTACGGTTTTTAGCACATTTCACATTTTTCGATTTTTTTCATTTAAACGTCGTGGGGTTCTACTTTGGGCATATCGCTACCAAGTTTTGTTAGATTGGTGATGGTTCAATGATTTTTTTATTTTATAAAAACTGTTTAGTTATTTTTGCAAAATTAAAAAAAATCCTCCGAAACGGCTGAACCTAATGCTTCGAAATTGCATGGGGGCACGTCAGAAGACCCCCAAACCTTGATTTGTGCAATATATGGCGCTGTTATTTTATTTTATTTTAATTTTTTTAACTATTTCTTTTTTTTATTTGTTCTCCAAAACAGTCACTCATTTTGTTCTGAAACTTGGTTGAAATGTGGCTTGTGGGAGGTGTAAACAAACTTTTTCATTGGGTAGTGAAATTTTGGATCCCCGATTTTTAACGAATTTGTCAATTTGTGTACTTGTCAGGGAATGCGTGCGCTCTGGCTTATCACTATTCAAGCCAATGAAGACTGCAACGGAAAATGAAAAAAAAAAAAGGAGACCTAACCACCTAAAACCCCAAATTTATCACCTATGTAAAAGATAAAAAGGGACGTAGTAGGCCTGCCACTGTTTGGTGTTGCTAACTTGTGAGTCAGCTGAGGGGAATGCCATCATAATGGACCTACTGCAGGCTGGTCCCACTGGACACATACATGGTAGATTTTGTATGCTTAGTGTCATAAAACGTGGTCATTTAATGTTTTTATTGACTATAGAAAGTGTTTCGATTTGTATGTATAATCTGGCTTCCTGAAGTATGGGATTTTTCGCCATTCTGTAATATATCCAAACTGGCCTAACTGGCCCCGTACCTGGTCTCAGTCATAAAGACGGCTCATGCAGAGGCTTAAGATAATTGTGTGCATGTATCTCCGTTTGTTTATTTGCCAAACAAATAATAAGACATAAATAAGACATACAATACAACGCAAATATTGGCAGGAGGGAAAGAAGCAAACATTTATTCCCAGTATCTTTGTTTTATGACGCAAGGGATTTTTAGGACATAAAATATGTTCACAAGGCGTGTCAAAAGATGCATATATCAATACAAATATAGTTCAAGCTACTTGCAGACTATGACAACGACCATCAGATATACACAGGTGTATGAATTGTGCTCTGGCTAGGGTCACTTCATTGTCCTTTCTCAGCATACAGTCCTCACCTGGCCTGGTACACTGTGCACCTAGAGGACCACCACCAATGGAGCAACTCTGTGATGCGGCAAACCTGACTTCGACAACTTTATTCAAACAGAAACTACAGCATGCTGAAAATAGTATTTTCACAATTACGGACTATCACCGTTGGGATGAGCAACCCAACCAGCCAATCACGTGCAGCTGTGGTCTGTAACCTTCTCAGGACAGCCTATGACTGACTCCTGGCCCTGGTGTGGGACAGCCAAATTGATTTTTTTAACCATAGACTATATTTGCTGTATATTTTCAAATTACTAATTTTATTATGACAGTTTAAATCTCATATTTAAACAATAAATATGCAAATGATATATTGTGCCAGACGGCCAGATTTCATGCTCAACAAAAAAATTATAAAGAAATCGAGTGGTCAAGTGCAGTTGACCACACATAAAATGGTACCGGTGTTACAGAATAGTCTATTGACCGTCCTGCCTTCAGGCGTACACTTAATAATTTTTTGTTAGGGTACCAGTATCAAATAATGCATCGTGCGACTGTGGTTCCGCGAACTACGTTTCATGGCGAGGTATGGGCCTTTCACATAGACGGTATACATGTATATAGAGGACTAAGTTAACTCTGTGCATGCAGTGTAGAGAGTTTTTTTAACTTGTACATGTCTCTGTATATGGTATTATGACCATCATGGGGCAGCTCCGGGCAGGCACCTGTGGCCCCATATACACAGTGTACGTACAGAGGTACTATGATAAAATATGGGCCATTAAAATGCCTTAGTGATTGTCTCAATTTTTCCAACTGGGAAATCTAAAAATTTAAAAATCTGCTATATTGAGTAGCTTTATTTTAGGAAACAAGGGGTCTTTTGGGATATAAAACGTGCAGCCTGTAGCTGCTCCGGATTGGCGGCAATCCCATGATGCGGGAACCTTGGCCATGCAAGTAAGAACACTTTCTCTATTAAATGGGGAGCACTAAATGACCCACATTTTACGGCAGTAAACCTATACATATACTATCTGCATTTGTTTATGGGTTTCAGTAAAGACAGACACACCTGCAGCCAGCCCAGAGCCAGCCAGGAGCCACCTCAGAGTGAAGACAATGCTGTGTATAATGGGCTATTTTAGCTCTCCTAGCTGGAAATCTTCATAATCACCAAGAGATCTTGAATAGAGTACATTTGTATCAAACTAATCCTCCATGTGCATAGTGTAGGTATATGGGGCCAGTTGGACCAGCCAGGAGCAACTCCAGAATGGTCACAAACCCATTTTTCAGGGACTTTGGTTACACACAAAAGTGCAAAAATCTCCATAATGTATATGTACAATTAACTTAAACTTTCACATGCATGCACTGTCTACATAAAAGGGACGAGAGATGCTCACGGGGCCAGCGGGACCAGCCTACAGCTCCTCGAAAATGGTGACAATACAATTACACAGGATCTTTAGGTAAAGGTATAAGTTCAAAACCTCTCCACAACGGATGAACACACTCAACCAAACCCTCTTCATACACCAGCTACGTAAATGAGGGGCTATGTGAGCCTGCAGGGCTAGACTGGAGCCCCTCTGGATTGGTGAAAATTAGCTATGCTTATCGGGACCAAGTAGTCTACCACCGACCCACCTCCACACCCAGCGTTGGCAACACAGGAAAAGAAATGTGCTTTCATGTTTAGTTCATATAAAATGAAGTAGGCCTGTTATAAATGGCTAACTCGTGACTTAGTGTAGGAATGTACATGTTGCACCCCACGCTGGCTCTCTCCACAAAGCAACATCCAATCTGTTTGAACAAAATTGGTCAGATTTTTCTGTTTGAATAACGAGCCCAGGATGACACAAAAGGAAGACTGGAGCAACTTCTATACTGAACGGTGGCTGTTTCCAGATGGGAGCTATGCCCAAACTGGGGATGTCATGAAACTGGAGACTCCGAGATGGAGCCGACAGCTACAGACCTTGGTAGCCGTTGCTGCTCTAGTTTTCCAAGCCTTTTTTTTTAAAATAAAATAAGGCACATCCATGGGCAAGCACAATATTAGTCTAGTTTATAAGCTATGCATTGTTCAAAGTATATGTACTATGCACGCAGTTAAGACACACTTTGACTCAAAGTCGGGTGTACCGAGGATCTTAGCCAATATAAACTTTTCTTGAATCCCAAACTTGAAACTTGCATTCCAAGACCAGACGATTATAAACTTTAACAGATGTTTAATAAAAATGAAACAGGTATTCAACCAAAATGTTTACACACGACGCCAGCATATTCACAACATAGCATTTACAATATTTAAATTTCATGGTAGCCCCCCCCCCTTAGGTCTG
Organism: Hermodice carunculata; assembly: GCA_964020975.1. Lineage (NCBI taxonomy): Eukaryota > Metazoa > Annelida > Polychaeta > Eunicida > Amphinomidae > Hermodice > Hermodice carunculata. The sequence goes on along the minus strand of OZ026617.1, from coordinate 16,712,337 downwards.
TTGCTACACTTTTGCTACTGTTAATTACCAGTTTAAGAGGTTTACTGATATGTTTTACCCATTGCCATCATGCGTAGTGATCTGGGACATATTTTTAATTTTGGGAATTCTAGAGGTACCAGAAAAAGGACCACCAATATGAATTCAGAATAAGTCAGCTCAAAGCTGAAAAGTTGGTCCCACTGAGTTATAAATACACATAATGTGATCACCAGTTTCACCAGCGCGTAATTCTTAGTTACTCAGATAATTCATTTATGTGAATCACAATCATCATAGTTTTACAACCCATCAAACATGTTTTGTTAGGTTTGTTTTGCCAAATGCAGCAGTTTCAAAGGTAGGGATGTGACTATATTCACTGATCATGAGCAGATGTTTCAGCTGTTCTTTCGCTTTTTCAGAAAGGTCAGACATAAGCAAGTCTAGCTTTTCTAAAAATTCTTTTGTCCACGTTCTAATGCAAAAAGGGTGAATTCTGAATGTTTAAAACCTGGAAATAGGTACACCTGTCTGTACAGTTTTAGACCCTGAAAACATTCTGTTAATCCCTTCAGGCCAAGAGTTGCGCACAGCAGATGATCATCGCTGACATACAAGTATTTGGTGGTGCAATTACATTGCAGTCAACTATAGCCTTGCAGGACTTTGGTACCCCCCACAACATTCCGTGAAAAGTCAATGATAGCTTTTTATTTTTTCAAATGTCAGTACCAATGATCATATCATAACCCAGATGTGGAATGACATGAAACTGGCGACACATAGGTCTTTTGCTACTGCCTAGCTTGAATTACAGTTGAGCTTGGCTATGAACAGGTGCGTTCGTCCAAATTTCCTGTACGCACATACTGAAACATTTTGGCCCATACTACTAAAGATCCCCTTGCCATTTACTTTTGAATAAATTGAAATATGTCCAGATTTTAATGCACATCTTTTTCTATATTTCTATATGCATCTCTCAAGAAACGTGATTCACAAAAAAGTCGTGCAGTTTTTTATTTATGATTTGCAAAACACCATGCAAGATACATATTTAGTGTATATGGGTCAACAATCACTCTAATTATTGATAGAGGATCCAAATGTTCGTGGGAGGAAATTGTTTGGCGAACGAATTGGCTTATCTTTTGGGAAGCCAAGAGGGCAAGCATTTTTGCCACCTGTGCAGAAATTGCAAACCACCGCACTACAAAACCATAGTTAGGTACTGCGGCGTCATCAGCGAGCCCAACAGTCATGACTCGTTCCTGAAACACAAGGCATTCATACACAGGTGAACGTGTAATAAATATTGGGGTCCTTCCTCAGCTTAATTTAATCCCAATAAGCAATGGAGTCTGTGTGGTAGGCGAAAGGACTCAAGATACGAGACGTTTCATTGGTATGTCTTGCGGATAGTTTCAGTTGAGTGGTATTGAAAGCTTTGTGGAAAACATGGTTACATTGTTGTTACACAGGTGTGCTTATGATATCATTGTTAAAATGATCCCATGGACAATGTTGATAAACAACTTGAGCCCGTAGACATCATCGACCATAGAGTTATTTCTCTGTCCATGTGAAGTCCTTGCAGTAAGTTGAGGAAGGACCCCGATATTAATTATGTTGGGGCATGCATGTTAGCTGCGGTTCTGCTTTGGTCCGTATGATTCAGCAAGAAGGTACCCGTATATATGAATACGAATACGAATACTTTATTGATCGGAAAACTTTTTACAGAAAGTAGCATGTGATCAATACAATACAATCTAATTATACACTAATGGTTAAATAAAATAAAACAGTAATGATACAATTCATACATAAACTTCTATGTGCAATTCATTATATATCCATAATAATGAGAAAAAGAAACAACACAAAACAGGCAAAATTTAACTTTATTTTTGGCCATGCAGGAAGTGTTGACACAACTCAACTAAAGGGAGAGCAAAACAAATATAACAGAAGACCAACAAAACTATTGAAAAGTCAACACAAACCCGCCTCGGAAACCCAAAATAAATAAACTAAATAATATAAAAAACTGGGTGGGTGGGTTGGGTAAATACAAAACGTCCGACCAAGTGGAGAAATCAGAGACACTGAAATGTTATCGGCAAAATTACAAAGGAAGAACCAAAATTTCGCGGCAAAAGGATCACATGATCCTTAGAACCAATAAAGATTCCACTTAAGTCACTATGTTGTTATGCAAATCAAATACTAGTGGTAATTAGCCCACCAAGACGTCAGTAATCAATATTCATTAAGTAACAGCCGGAACAAAATAAATATAACAGAAGAACAACAAAACTATTGAAAAGTCAACACAAACCCGCAAAAAAAAAAAAAAGCCAAAAATAAACAAAACACCAAATAACCAAAACAAATAAATAATTTTAAAATAATTACACAAGAAAAAACACACTCAACTTAAAGAAACAATCTTCTCTATGTAAAAGAAACAAAAAAATGTGCGGAAGTCTCATCAAAATTATCAAACATATTACAAGCCACAATACAAAATATGACCGCACTAAATAAATAAACTGGGAACATTATACCATATAGAGCCTGATGAAATAAACACACTGCTAGACCAAGCCAGGTGTAAACAAAGGATATTAGACCACTTACATAAATACTAACAATTAAACGCTGAATACAGAACGTATCACCAAATCAGCCAAGTCAAACAACCACTAAGTATATTTTACAATACCACTTACATGTAGAAATTGTAAATGACCTAGTGCAGTATTAATCGAGTGACAAGACTTTAAGATACAACAGCATCACCACTTGAAAAATACTGAATGTTCAAAATGAAAGTCAAGTAGGGCCTTCATATTATGAATCATAACAATATCCAATGACTAAATATTAATTGTCACACTCTATCTTAGTAAGTACTCCATAAATCATCACAATCTGTATCATAACAAATCACATGATCAAACCTTATAAACAGACAGGAAAGTAAAAAGAACAATACATCAAAAATTTATTTGACAATAAAGTTTTTACTTTCACAAAAAGACTAGCCTTAAATCAAAATGTATGTAACTAAAGAATTAAATCCCTCATTTTGGAACACACAGTCCATCTTGAGTCTAGAGAAAAATCCAACTAACTCAAGTATGCACTGGAGGTCCAATCTCCATGAAGCTTGATCAACTCCCCAGGAACCCCCGCCTTAAAGGCAAAGGAAGCCCCACCTCTCCTGAACGAATGACCCGTGAAGGACATCGCATTAAAACCAGCCAAATTTAGAAAATGCCTCAAAACTTTAACAAATTTATACTCTGTCAAAATCAAAAGTTTCGGCTTGACTGCATACGCAAAGGCTGGTAAATCGGGATGCCCAGGAACTTTAGAAACTAAGCGTTCAAAAGCACTAGTTGGACACAAAGGCGAATTTGGAATGCTGGGCAAAGGAACTTGCAAAACCCGAGAACCAAATTGATTGGTGTTTGACCAAAACATTGCCTCCTAAGCAGACTTTCTTGGGGCGATACACTATGTTGGCCCCCAGCGAAAGTCTGCCCGGCCGTGTCGCAATACCATTTCAAGAGGCAATTAGCAGATCTGGCGATACCGTTGTCAGGCGCCGCTGGGCCAATGAATTGTACTTCGCTTATCGTGAAAGTTGCCTACTGCATTATTAATGAGCTGTGCGTCGTCCAATCAGATGCGAGCAACACATCACTTCCCACACAGCAGTCAAAATAACTCCACGAGGTCGAGGACCCAAGGGAGTAATCCAATTGACACCTTCTCAAACGTGGTTTACCTGCTTGTGTATCTGTGACATACTGGAGTAAAAGATGTCAGAATGGAACAGGGTGCTGTGTATTGCGATGGGAAATGTTCCCGGCGTCACCTTCACCCAGAATGCAAGACGACACCCCTAACTTGCTCAGTTCTTGCTGATGAGATTTCATTCGACTTCCGAGCGGGCAAACTGAGATTACTACAGGTTTGGCTGGAATAGGCGTTTTCCGTTTCACCAGGTCAGGTATTAGTTGGAATATTCGGCTTTTTCCACTGCCTGTTGGTAAAATTACAGAAGTGTCTTTCTTCTCAACAATAACATTTAAATTTAAATAATGCTTGCTCCTGGTGTTTGGTCGCCTGATAATTTACTCCCATCTCTTGCCAACAATCCTCAAGAACTTCCCGGAATTTTTTCTCATCTTTTTTTTTCTTTTTTCCCGTGACACTGACGCTGTTCGTAGGCAGCTAATTTAGTAATTACAACTGGGCTGAGTGCGTAACACAGTTGCCGTACATGGCAGAACAGTAGCTGGCTTCAGGGGTCACATTAAGCTTGCGTCCTGCGTCATAGACGCAAAAAATAAAGAAATGACGCCTGGAAATTAATAAAACATTGTCATTTTGCGTCTCTGTGGACTCACGCACAAAAACGCGATGCATTTTTGAAAGATACAACTGCAAAAATTACCCCAAGCGGTCACGGTGTTTTGTATCGACCATTATCAATCTCGTGATTATTTATTATACTGATGGAATCCTCTGATGTGCGTCTTTCTATGTAACAAGCTCTCTTATTTGCTAAGAAAAAATATTCGTGGGGTATCCCTCCAAAAATTTGCCAGAATGGGAATGGATGAACGTCACTTCACCTCATTATAAATGCTGAGAGCACTTCCAGGCTCCTCATTGGGTGGATTTGATCACGTGCCGCTCACTGTCCAATCAAATTCCTTGTTCCCCTTGTGCTTGTCTCATGTCCGCAATGTTGGGAAGGTACAAGTCGTATCACGCAAAGATTATTGGACTAAGATGTTAAATTTTCAAATCACATTTTCACCAAGAAGAGTTCCATCGAACTAGACCCAGATAAAGGCACGAGTGAAAATTCATTACGGACGGCAAGGAAAATACGCAGATTAGTCATCGCAAGGTTACACGTGAACGAAGAGAAATTTTGCATTAGCCGGCCTAACAGCGTAACACGATGTTGTTCATCACTGTCTCCGTTGGTTCACGTGGTTATTGGTGTTTTTGAAACAAAATTTGGTTGTTTTGATTTCATTGAAATGTTTGAATGGAACAAATCTGTAGGAATTAAAAAAATTTATGATCGAAGGCCGGAAAAATGTGTAGCGGAAAACCATGCCTGGGTGCATGCCCGTGACAGGCTGTGTACACTCGCTTGTGTGTTGCACGGCTTGTGGGCCTGCCGTCTTGCTTGGTGAATTAAGTGACCGCAATTAAGATCAGACTCTTAACACCGCCTACGGTATCAAATTTTTCAGGTGTATTGAAATAGAAAGTGCACAGAAATATAAATCATATAATTTCTGACAATTTCGTCACGTGGAATCAATCGCAAAAATAACAGAGCCCAGGCATGTTCAATCACGCATGCCGCTTGTTGTGCAAGCGAGTTTAACTTAAAAAACTGTCCGGTGGCAAACGGTGCACAACACCACTCACCAGATACTGGCACAGTGGCAGCGTGCTAGGGGTTAAGCCCCATTCACAACCAATTTTTTGATAGACCAGGGATGTGCTATACAGACTTAGTCGTAATAGCAGGTTCCTGGGTAGATTGAATCCATCCTTGGTACCGTCAACAACTTTTAGACCCTTTTACATCAAGTTGGCATATTGGTAACTTTTTATTCAATCTTAAATTTTATAATAATGAGTTACCTACGTGAACATACAGACCCTATGTTATGTCTGTTTCTAGGCTTAAGTTACATGCATGTTTTATATATTTATCATTGTGATATATGTTAATTATACCAAATAAAATCAATTAATCAAATTACATCAAATGAAGTCCAGTTTGCACAATTTCAGACTGGACCCATAGATTCAGTTCATGGACCCACTATTTTTCCTGAAAATGGAGAAAGATGGGTCCAACGGACCCACACTGAAAAATCCTTAATGTGACCCCTGCTGGATATCGCACAGCAGAGGTGTTAATCCCGTTACCCCCATTATGTTGTTCGCACCTTCCCAGCAGGTGAACCCAACCAGTTAATTGAGCGGCGTGTGGTCAATACCCACTGGGCTGTGCAATAGCCTTGAAACAAATTGGCGCTCACAGAGTCCCTATCCCACAATCCACTGCGCGCATCCCCACACCTGGCCACTCGCTGGCTGCGATGCCAGGACGGCGCTGCCTGCTTCCAAGCAGTGACGCTGCCAAAGAAAGGCAGACGTTCGCTGGGGGGTAGTAGACCGCCAAGAACGGATGTTTAGCAGGCAAACCAAAACAGCGACACCAGTAAACCAGATTCAGAAATAATAATGTTACCTCTGGTTAAGTGCTTGAGAGAACTAAACTTAGACAAACTAGGTGGAACAACATTAGATTTTCTGGCCATCAGAAAAAAGGCAATCAAAAAGGCTGACCATGCAGCCATAAACAAAGGATCGTGAAGATCCATGACATCATGTAATTTTAGCAGAATGATTGGAGTTATAGCAGCAGCTCTACGCCTTCTGTGTGGCTTTAATCTGGCAAAACCCTTCAATAATGACCTAAATTAAAAAAACTTGCATCCACGGAAATTGAAAACCCACATAAAAGTGTAAAATTTTAACCCCGTGAATGTAGTTCCTGATTGAATCAATACATCTGAAATAATATTGTAAATACTATGCATACAAACAAACTGTCTTTAGAGATGCTGGTACATACCTTAAACCAAAAAATAAACAAAAAACCAAAAAGGACTTCTACTGGCATTTAAAATTTTTAAAAGTACCAGGCGCAAAAGCTGCTTGCTTAGATACCTGTAAATCCCTTATCAAAGTCTGTAATTCTTGATCTGTAAGATAAAATGTATGAGAGAGTTACCATGATGCAGTAACATCAAACAAACCTGACGTTACTTTCACTTCCTGACACTGCACATCAACTTCCTCCAAGAAAAGTTTTTCATTATCCTGATGCATATGAGCCCTAGACAATAAATCTGATAGTCTGTTGTCCCCGGTTGTTATGAAAATAGGCTCAATTTCCATCTGATAAATTGCACAGAGATAAGCCACTTCTCGCAGACATGCACTCAGTATATCATTACGTGTACGCCCAGACCGTAACACACAAACTGATACTTGATTATCAGCAAAGAGTCTCACTCTGAGACCTTTAAATTTACCACCCCATATCTTCAAAGCTATAATGATTGTAAGTAGTTCTAATACATTGATATTATAGTTTCTATCCAGTATGTGCTGTGGAAATTCACAATAAAAAAATTCACCTAAAGTTCTAGAATGTCCCCCACATCCAGAAAGGCATGCGTCAGAGGCCACCACCTCATCAGGCTCTGACCAAAACTGACTAGGTATCATAGAAACACCATTGTAACCTTGAATGAATGTATCCCACCATAAAACATCTTTCATGAAATCATGGGGAATGATCAGCTGCTTATGCTTAGGTTGACTATGAATGTCTCTTAAATGTGACAACATTCTTGAGATAAAAACTCTGCCTGGCCTGACACACTTGGCGGCAAATTGCAATAACCCTATCAGAGACTGAATCTCATGCTTAGAAGCAGTAACTTTTGTTTTGCCACTCAGCCAGAATAAGTTTGATTTCATTCAATTTCTCAGAGGGCACTGACATAGTCATATGGACTGTATTGAAAAGAATTCCTAAGAGTATAAGTTCTGTGACAGGAGGAACTGCTTTCTCATTTGCTTCTTGAATTCCTAAGAGAACCAATAATTTTTTCAAATAGGAAAAGGCCACATTCGCCATGTCAGGTGTGTCCACACCCCCAAAATCATCGACATAATTCAAAACATTGGAACCTTTGTGCTTGAAGAAATATGCAACTGCATTTGTAAATTGCTGGCAGATGTAAGCCGCCGATCTTAACCCAAATGGGTAAACTCTATCAAAGAAAAAATATCCCCTCCAGGAGTACCCTAAAAAATGGTAGTCCCCCGGGCAAATAGGAATCTGCCTGTAGGCCCTGGATAAGTCTGTTTTAAACAAGGGACAACCAGGACCAAAAGTGACAATGAGAGCAGAATAATCATCCACAGAAGGAAAACCCACTTTGATAGGTTCCCCCAAATAAAACTCTTTATCAATACCATCATTAAAAGAATTTCCAAAAGGCCAAGAAAGATCCAAAATGACTCTCCTTTTAGAACTACCTTTCTTGGGTACCGTATTAAGAGGACAAACACATAATTGAGATTGCAAAGGGTTAACCAGAAAGGGTCCAAGTGTAGCCCCAAGTTCAATTTCAGTACATATAAACTGATCCACACTTTTGGGAAAAGCAAATTCGTTACCATGGTTACGTGTACTAGCTTTTGGCAATGATTTTCTATCATAAGAAATAGGAAAACCGAATTCAAGCAAAGCACAAATTTGAGAATCATGATAATTTGACTCACAGACTAGATGTTTCCATGAGTCAATGTGAAGTTTAGATGGAACTTGCAGTCTACATCCCTGAAAATTGTGCAAACCTGACACAAGAACTTTATGATGTAAATTCAAATATTCATTTGAAAATTCATTGAGCATATTCAACCAGTCACTTGAAGAAGGCATCATGTTTTCTGGAACACTGGCATGAGAAACATTCCCACGTGCATATATATTACCACAATACCAATAACTGTGATCATAGGTCGAATGAACAGTAAGATATTGCGATGTAGCATCATCAGAAATGAAGGAATCATGTACCAGTTCACCCAAGTCTGGTTGACAAGGAGAACCTACAAATAGTCAATCCTTGAGCTCTTTAGCTTCCTTTACTGATTTACCCATACATTTGCATTCATTGGAAGCTTCAGGATGATCTTGTTCTTCCTTGTGAACCATCCAACACACAGCACAAATGTGACTGACCAGAAATTTCTTACCATTTAAAATAATATTATGAGGAAAACTTCTAGCACATTTTCCTGTTTGAAAAGCTTTGCAAAACATTGTGTGCCTGTTGACTATATTACCTCTTCCTTTACTGTTAGAACCTGAAATCTTGGAAGATTTGTGACCACTGAGAACTTTTTGTTCAATATCCATAAAATTATCACGCCACTTCCTAGTACCTCCCTCGATTTCTGTCACTATTGCCGCATGTAACTCTAAAATACAGCCCCAATCGTAAAATGTGGTCAAGAACGTTGTCGGCCTGCTCCTTGAGTTGGTCAGGAATACGACGCCGAGGGCCAGCCCCTTTGTCCGTCACCTCGATGTCCCCACTGGCAGCGGAGACAAACTGTGAACTGCGACTGCGATGATGAACTTTCCTGGACCCTTTGTTCTTGGATTTACTCTTCAAGCCCGAACTGTGCTTATCCGCAACAACGCTAGATCGAACATCCGGCCTGCACTTGAGCAATTCAACAGAATCATGACAATCCAGTAACTCTTTCTCGACCGACTTCAGTTCATTTTGTAATTTTAAGTACTTTAACTCCTGCTTTCTGTGATCGATTTTAATTTGAAGTTCTTAAATCGAGTCTCCCAAATTGTCAATCTGGACTTCGGAACTAGCGTTGACAATAGCATCAGCCGTTGAAAATTTATGCCCAGCAGGACCAGTCAACGGCATAGAATCGGCTACTTCCTGGAACTTTCTATCAAAATGTTCATTATCAAAACCACCTACAGCACCCATCAACTCAAGATCTACATCGCTTGGCTCAGTCTGGTCACTTAGAAAGTTCAAAGGAACATTTTCTGCCAAATCGTCTAAATCGTGCTGATCACCCTCATGTAATCTCCGGTAATCAACTCTTGTAGTGCTACGTAAACTGGATCGTCTGATCTCCGCCATCACGCTCAAAACAAGGACAAAAAAGACCGTACTTAACGAATATGACATCCTTGGTAAAACATATCAGGAGCTAAATACAAAACATCCGACCAAGTGGAGAAATCAGAGACACTGAAATGTTACCAGCAAAATTACAAAGGAAGAACCAAAATTTCGCGGCAAAAGGATCACATGATCCTTAGAACCAATAAAGATTCCACTAAAGTGTGTCACTTACTCGCTCCAGGTGTAAATCCGACTTTAATAGTTCAGTGCTCTAGTGACATTTTACTAAATATACTCTTGAAAGGAAGTGAGGACTTGCCAGACACTGATAATGTATTCATCTTTGAGGCTGTTCAGACATTCTTATCAGAATCTAGACGTTTCATCTACTAATTTAGTATATGATCTAATTATAAGTCTCCACTATCTGGCATCAATTGTATTATTCGTGTACAAGCCGTGAATTTAGTCTTCTGTTCTCGTCCAGTGTGTATTGTATATATTCCTGTGCGTCCTTTTATGTACTGGAGAGCCTCCAGATTAGTCTTTGTGTACTATTAGGCAATCCAGAGAAAATAAATATGTTTATACTATACTAAAGTCACCATATTGTTATGCTAATCAAATACATTCTAGTGGTAATTAGCCCACCAAGACGTCAGTAATCAATATTCATTAAGTAACAGCCACTGAACACATGAAACAAGACTTCCTATGTGAAAATCTAATAGTCTGACATATCCACCAATGAATCTCATGTAAATTCCTATGACTGAATTAGCTATTTTAATTAGGATCAAAATAAACATATGCTGCGACCAAGGTCAAGTTAAAAGTTCCGTGTACACATAGTCCATTCACTCTTGCCACTAGATGTCGTACGTGTGATTAAGTCCCTTTATTGTCGCTAGATATATTATATATATATATATATATATATATATATATATATATATATATATATATATATATATATATATATTTATATAATTTTATTAAAACCCCCGAATTCGAGGAAAAAATACACGATACATCGAGATAATCACAGTAAGACAATACAAGTAAAATACACAGAAGTTAATACAGGATAAAACAAAATGCACCATAAAACTAAAAAGCTTTCGTCAGCAGTGATACAAGCATGTGTTCTTCCCCATACGGTTTAATAAAATTTTCGTGATGCAATAAAAATCTTAAAGAGTCGACTATGCCGTCTTGTCTGTTAAAATGCTTGCAGTTAGGCCGACTTCCAAACGCTAAAGACACTGGAGAGATCCCACTTTGGGTTACGTGATCTAAAAGTGTCCCTGGAATAGCTGAACCAGTTAAAACATATTCTGAAAGCAAATACAAATTCAAGTCACGTACACATGTGTCAATCTTAAAAATATTATTAAACAGTGATAAAGCACGTTCTCTAATTAAGCACTCGACAGGCTTTACATTTAGAGCCTTCACTAAGCACGTATGGTGATGTCGCTTCCCAATCCCTAGACACTGTTTGAGGAGACAGCCCTGCAGAGACTCCATTTTATTTATAGATGAACGATCAACATGAACACATTCCATGCCGTACAGAAGAGCAGGGGCACAAATGGTGTTCCAGAGATGACACTTTGTTTGGGAATCTAGCCCAGGGTAGACCATTACGACTTCTCCGAGTCCATAAAAGGATCGTCTACAACTATTGATACGGCGGTCCACGTGACAACCACCAGAGCCATTACTAGTAAACAGGGCACCCAAGCTCTCAAGCTTATCTACAGTTTCTACCTCATTTTTACCTAACCACCACCTTGGTTTAGTTGAAAAGGGATGCTGACCAGAGATGAAACATTTTGTTTTAGCAGGGTTAAAGGAGAATCGCCACTGATCTGCGTAACGGTAGCATATATCTAACAAACTCTGAAGTCCAGTTACTGTAGAGCTAAGCAAGGTAATGTCATCTGCATAAGCGTACGAGTTAAACTTACAGGTGCCGACACGCACACCAATATCTGTCCTATACAATTCAACCAGTAAGTCATCTAAGAATATATTAAACAGGTAAGGAGAGAGCAAACTTCCCTGCCTCGTGCCTGTAGTGATACTAAACGAAGTACTGTATTCTCCGTTCCACCTCACCATGGCGGACAAAGAGTTATACCAGGTATATAGAAATAGCCAGTGCGCAACTGGTAAAACACCCCAAAGTTTATGGAACAGCCCGTCATGCCAAATGCGGTCAAAGCACTTCTCCGCATCTAAACTACATGTATACACAGCACTTCCTTTAGATTTGGAGAAGACACTAATATCGTTAAGAAAACTATTACAAAAGCCAGTGCCGCGACTTTTACGGAAACCAAACTGTGTATTTGACACTTTGTCTGCTGGTAGCATAAACAATTCCACTAGTTTGGAGTGAACAGACGACAAAGTAATAGGTCTATAACTGCTGGCCTCATTTGGGCTCAAAGTCTGTTTCTTTAGAATAGGTACAATAATCCCGATACGGAAAACAAGGGGGACAACTGTTTGAGATAATATTACAGAATACAATGAAGCCAGTATATTACACAGTATATCCGACTTTCCATAGACGAGATGTTCGGTGCTGACCCCGTCGTAACCTGGAGCACAATTCCTATTAAGAGAGTTTATCATGTCATTTACGTGGTCACCTGTTACAGTTACGGGCGTCTTTTTACCAATGTTTTCCTGATATAACGAGTTAACACTTTGTGAAATTGCGGATTGGCTTGGTGACAAATTGCAAATTTTACCATTACCCATTATATCTCTGTAAAAATCACCAATTTGCTGTGCATGTAAAACAGAATTCACCCTCTTTCTTTGTTTCTTTTTAATGCAATTCCAGAAAGCTGTCATTTTTCTGGAATTATATAGGTTATTTAGTTTGTTATAGCTATTTTGGTGTACACAGTCTATTTGTCGACGAATCTTACGTCTAAACAACTTTTTAATCCCTTTGTAACATTTGTATACTTCACCGACCTTTGGGCGCCCGTTATCAACCCATAGGTGCCACCACCATCTTTTCCGGTCACGGAGTACACTGAGGTCGGGGCACCAATACCCTTTTGGCTGATATCGCCGACCCTGGCGCCCAGGAACACACCCCGCTTCATTTACTGCATCATGTATGACATTGTTAACCTGGGCGACATACTTATCAACCAACTCCTGAGCAGTTGATCGGTCACAATTTCCAGGGATACTTAAAAGAGACATGCCAGATAGCTTATTTTTAAGTATGTCATTGTACAATGAATTTTTCCCGTCGTTAGACCAGTTAGGAGTTACAGTGCGGTTATGCAAGACATGAGACAGGCAATTATTGTAAGATGTAGGTGAAAAATCTGGAGCCTTGGTGTGGACATTAATCATAAATTCTAGTCTGACCGGTAGGTGGTCGCTGACATTAGAACTTTCTTCCGGTACAATGCAGCAGCGGACAATATTATCAGCATCATATTTATTGGAAGTAATATGGTCTATCCATGTATAAATATTCCTAGTATGATTGAAGAAAGTGTAACCAATGCTCTTATCGGGGATAAAGTCTGCAATCATAATATCATTTGACGCTAAGAAGTCGAACATAATACTGCTGTGAGGGTTGAACCCGGGGGAAGAGTACCAACGTTTATGTAACTTGTTTGATTTCGGGAGTTGGACATTAAAATCTCCACAAATTTTAACAGGTGCTAACATGCTGTACGAATCGAGGACAGCTTGCAAGCAATCAATTGTTTCAATGAATAACTCGGTTTGTTTGGGATTACCTTGCTGAAAGAAAGGCATATATACACAGACAATAATTTGTACAGGTTTACCAGATGTATCGCTCACAACAATCGGTAGTATTCTGTCACTGCATGCATCAAGCAAACGGAAGTTAAACCCATTCGATGACCTGCAAATTGCAGCCAAGCCCCCAAAGGGACGACCTGAAAAAGAAGCATCGATATCATGCATTGAAGTTTTTGCAAATACTTCAAATTCACCGCTACATTGATCATTCACGATGTCACTAATTAAACCAAGTTCGTGTGAGCGCAGCCAAGTTTCGTTTACACACAGCATATCGCAGTTTTCCAGCCTTTCACATATGTACTGGGACGACTTTTTGAATCCATGACAGTTAAATACCTCAAGGTTAAACTGTTCCTGGACTGACGGGGTTGAAGTATTGTTTATTTTAGGACTCAGTTGAGACTCTAAGTGATTACTGTCAGGATTAGTAATGTTACTAATATCGCCATCGAGGTCTTGTGTTCTCGTAATGTCCATAGGCATAGTATCGGTCACTATCGTGGAATATGTCCTCAGACCACTCATTGTACTGATCTCCCCAGTCGTAGTCACGGTCGAACTGGCCCGGCCTGCCCTGCTCCTTAAGACGGGGCTGGGTGCGATGGGACTCCCGGTGCTGGTGGGGCTCCGGGTGCTGAAGGCGCCACTGGTGGGGTTCCGGGTGCTGAAGGCGCCACTGGTGGGGTTCCGGGTGCTGACGGTGTCGCTGGGTTTGCCGATGAGCGGGAGAACTGGATTTGGTGGGGGGTGGGCCTTTCTTAAGAGACCGAGACCCTGGTTTGTTGGGATTTTGTGGCGCTTCTGGCAGAAAGGGCCGTACAATGATGCCTTCATCCCAGTTTGAACTGTCCAACAGTTTTTTTTGAAGCTAATTGGGAAACTCGCACTTTGAATGAACGATACTTTCCTTTATACTTCCCGCTTATCATTGACACGTCACAATCTCCGACCTGGAGTGCATTAACATGGCATTTGATGTCATCTACTGTATTTGTATGGTGAATGCGACCAATGTAGATGTCACACATGGCGTTATCAGCCGCCACAACAGGTTTAGCGGCGGGTTTTGCGGCAACTGCCGCATAACTAGGGGATCTGCGGTCTGCCAAGTCCACATTGACTAATGGTGCGTTATTAGCAAGTGTCTTATTCGCACATTTCTTTTGCTTTTTCTGCTTCCTATGTCTTTTTTGGTGATATCTAGGAATAAAGAACGTGTCACTGTCATTGTTATCTGTGCTACTTTCATTCTCGTCTATTTTTGTGGTGGTGCGGGGAGGAGCGACCGGCGAAGATTCCGGGTAGTTACTTTCACTTAAGTTCCCCTGCGCCAAGCCTTCTTGTGATTCAGGTTTAACCTGGGCTTTTGCATTGTCACATAGGATGGATAATTGTGATCTGAGCTGTATGTTGTCAGCACGGAGCTCCTTCACTTCAGTGTCCATTTTACACACAGATAACTTCAGGTCGGCAACGACCTTAAGAAGTTCAGCAAAGTCCTGGGAGGAGGGCACAGTAACCGTGTCCCGCTCGGGCGTGACACCTGCATCCCTGGTCACAAATATCTTATCCAGGTCTCGGACAGGTAACTTATTTGCCAGCGACTCGCCAAGACTGGTGATATCTGATAAAATTTTGTGTCTCACCTGTCTGTTTATGGGTCTTTTGTCTTTATACAGAGGGTAATCCTGCTGAATGCTTTCACAAAGGGTTTTCCGTAATGACGTTAGAGCTTCATTGTCAACTTTGGCCAAAGTATTCTGAATGTCTGTGATAGAATACTGGAAGATCTTCTCCAGATTATGCACAAAAGTCTGAGGGAAGTTGTTAGAGTCAATTGTACATAGATCTTCAAGTCCCTTTATGGATAAAATCCTGGCAGGCTTATCCGAGTCTATATTGCCGGTCATTGTGACGGATTAGCGTATTGAATGGAATGCGTACTGGGCGACCTGTGTATTGCCTGGGCCAGTTGTCCGTCTTCAGATTTCTGAGAAAAGGGTGTTTGTGGTCAGAAAATTCTGTACAAATGTCGGATGTCGGATTAGGTCCAGCCCTGGTGTACCTTGATATGTAATCCTAGCAGGTTGTATGATCAATTCGGACACGATGCGATATATTCCGATGTAAATTTGGTATAAATCTCAAGCACGATCACAATTTGAACCTGCCGCCATTCAGATCACGTGACCCATATATTGTCGCATATACGCGTAGATCCCGGTGCCATATTTAGGCCAAACTATATGTTGCCCTCGCCAAACTAGCAACTTGCATCAAATTGACTGTTAAAGACGTCATGGTTATGTTCTCAAAACACACACTGAGCCTGATAAAAAGAATCCTCATTATGTTTGGAATAGGTATTCTAGATGACTAAAGCTGTTAATGACACATTGGGTTGCCATCACAACACTCGTATCATGGCGGCTGATTATCACATTGCCTAGCACTAGAGTCCGAGATTTTGGCGGGAAATTAACCTGTACGTCTCGCATAGGAAGGATGAAAAAAGCACCCAGCCCTGCCTGTTTATACTATTCATGCTTTCCAAAGGTACGGGGACTTGTTTTTCACTCCTGTGATTGACTGAAATCAAGGCCTACGCTTCCTTGCATGCTGATTGCAGGAAAGCCGGGTTAACTTTGGGCCGTTGAACGTGCATGTGGATTTCCCAACGTCCTTGCAACAACGCATCCTTGAAAAACCGTGCACTGCTAAGCACAACAGGGTTTACTACTGTCTAACCACGTACCGGTGTATAACTGAAGTAGATATAAGCTGGGGGATATATATCCAGTCCCAGTGATTATAAAATGAGCAGTTACAGCCAGATACCTGTATAAACCTGGGAAATTCCTAACAAGAACTGTAACAATGGACATCGTATACCAGAAATGTAAAACAAACCCCATGATGCCACCTATTCCTCACTTTGAAAGTCTCCACAGAATCAAGTTCTGTTTAGTTGTCAACTCACAGTTCAAGTTTCAAAAGAACGAATCAAGTTTGTGATAATTGAGTAACCTTAGCCAATTCCTTCCCAAGTGCTCGGGAAGTAATCCAGGTTAGATAGATATGCTTAAACAGAAAACTCGGTCTTACACTTGTATAACTGTATTTATGTATATGATACCATTACTTTCTTCATTTTGGGTAGTCTCCTAGTCTTGGTACTTGTCTAATTGCGATAGATTTGACCCCAATAAAGACTGAAACTGTGAAAAATCTGTGCTCAGTACATGGTGAAATAGTTGAACTGCAATGAACGTACTGGCGAACAATTGCCCCCATGCATTTCAACTGAGACTCAGCCAGGTTTCTTTCCTGGTAAAATAGACTACAGGTAGTTTAATGGTCAGCAAGGCATCTGAAAGATGTGTAGAAATAACCGCCTACTTTGAATTTATTCTAGCCTCATGTTGTCGATATATATATGAATATATATATCTCGAAAGAATACATGTTTTAAGTGTGCAACAACACAAACACAAGTGCGCAAAATTCTACATACAAAGGTATAAACTACAATATATATATATGTATATAATGAATACGTTTTAAGTGTGCAGCAACACAAACACAAGTGCGCAAAATTCTACATACAAAGGTATAAATTACAATATATATACATATATCGTAGTTTGTACCTTTGTATGTAGAATTTTGCGCACTTGTGTTTGTGTTGTTGCGCACTCAAAACATGTATTCTTTCGCAAAGTACGGTTGTATTTGTTTTCTAATGGGTCAGCAAATACAGCTCATTTCATGTAATGTGTTAAATGGATAGGGACAGCCGAATGTGTGCCCACCTTCTCTTCCAGCCTGCTCTATTGAAATTATTGGACGGATCGAGACAGGTTTGTCAAGTACACGTGAGGACGCCCCAGCTCTGAGTGTGGACTTTTGTCCCTGGATTAATGTTGATAACTGTTCTGTCAATACCTTTACCAAATAGTGCAATTTACGTGTACGACAACCCGATGTTGCTTGTATGAACACGATATATGCCATAAACACGGGCTACGTATGCTGAGTTTGGTTCCTACCTATCGACCTTTACCGACAAAATCCATTTACTCTGTACAGACTCCGAAACAGAACAAGCCATACGACAATCTCTCTCTGAGAATTAAAAGGAGGCATATCACCATTTTAACACTTACTTTGACGGACCCAACGTGAATAAAATGGAAGCAAGAGAGCGACGTTGTAAACGACGATTATAAAAAAATAAATCAAGACCTTAATTGTAAACCTCTCGGTATTCTATTTTTCCGCAGGAATTTGGTGTCCGGTCTTTCACAAATGATGACAATTTTGCATGCACCGTTGAATGAACCTAATTAAAAGTCTGTAGGTTTATTGTGACATGTATTTTGAATTATCTTGACTATATGTCTGTAATTAAATGACGGTGCCGTGGACCTCCAACGGGGTATTATTTCAAGGTATTTCAAGAACCTGTTGATTGCATGTTTGTTATTAGATTCAGAGGTGCCCGGTTTATGTTCTTAACAAGTCACTACCACTTTGGTTTCAATTTCGAAATGGTGGGTTTTGTTACCAAGCTGTTCCTCAGTTTGGAGAAGAAAGTTTCTCCTTTGTAATGAGAGAAAGAGACTGTCTACAATACTAAAACAGACTGTTGCTATGCAACGGTGTATTGTGGAAAATAAACAGTGCACCAGTTACCCTTTTAACCAAGAACTACCGTAATTTTCTGACACGTACAATACGCTACAAGATATATTTGACCACACATATCGATTCAGTTCTGGATAGCAGCAGAAGTTTTTGCTGCCTGTTTGTCCACTGCAGCTTGAAACAGCCATATATGATTTAGTATCTTATCACGTAAGCACTACATTATATATTTGTAAAACACAGCTGGGGTTGCCAAGAGACAAGCCTTGTTCAAACAAACATATCGCGGGGTTTTTCGTCTTATAAATATAACTTAAAACACTATTTTCCGCGATGTCACAGACAGTGTTCAGTGCTTTCATGATTCAGTAATTCATCGCGTTAAAGTTCATCGGCCAGCGGAAGGAGCTGAGCAATACTTGATGACAATGTGCAACCATGAATAATGTTGAAAACTCAATGCAATTTCATTGAATTTTCGACATACATGTATGTCTAGACATTTGTTAATTTTATGGCATGCCAAAAGTAATTTACAGATAGCATAAAATGTTGCCTTTATTCAGAGTGGGAGTGCTGTTTCGATCCAATACAAACAAATTCTTCTAATTTTACAGAACTGATGTTCTTTCTCCGTTTTCGAAAGTCTTCAATCTATTTCCACCACAAGAGCCTTCATTTTTCCGTGTAAAGCCAAGATCTGATTACAACAGACACTCAGATTTGCTTTATTTGAGATTCATAAGATACTCTGTTTTGTGAAACAAAAACTTAAATTTACCGAACAGTCATTTGGAACCAAAAGGCATGTTTTAATCATGACCCAAAGTAAAGATGAGATCAATATGTCAATCCAGTTAAATTGTGCCTTACAAGTAAAGAGCCAGCCGCCAAAACGCACCGAGTTAAGATAATCATCCGTGTCTCATGAGCCGATGATGGTCTTAATTTGAAACCGTAAGATTTAGACTGAAAAAGCGCAAAATATGTACCATCACAGAATCAGATATACAAGCTATGAGCGGTATATTTTCCCAATTTATCAGCTTCATCGTCGTCGCCATCATCATCGTTACTAGTTTGTTGAACGTAGTCTATAGCATTATCAGTCGGTGGTAGTGACATTACATGGAGTAGCAGTAGTATTAATATACTGTTCCTACTGCTTTGCTTTTACAAAGGACATTCATGCTGTATGTAGGTCCCAGCTTTTGCCATTTTCGTGGCGCTGTTGATGTTGCCATTCAATTAGGCCTGCTGTTACTATTGGCAAGAGTGAATGTCTCATAAAGCGAATGCTTGGTAAATGTCTACTTCAATTCAGTTGTATTGATCCTTCAGAAACCATAATCACATCAGTTCACTCTGGAATAAAGGTGTGAAGATTACTGTTGCAGTCAGGAAAGAGTTTATATAATGGCTAACACAGGCTCGTAGCCAGGTCAGTATGTATGTGTGTGTGAGGGGGTCACTTGACAGGAAAGTGAAACTAGGAGGGAGTGCACAGCGACGGAAAGGTGGCGGGGGGGGGGGGTACGATTTGGGAGGGAGGCTACCTTAGTAGGGAATTGTTTAAAAGTGGCACTGTAATAATGTATTTTGGTCAATCTTTCGCCGATTGATTTGGTTATGCACCATTTTAACTGAAATGGTAAAAATTAAACTATTATACGTTCTGATGCCCTGATTCATTTTAACGATGCTGGTATTACACTGGTTCACATGGGAAGCTATCAGGTCTGTAAGTACTTTGTGCAATTGGAGTGGTACAACCCCTTGATGGGGGGGGGGGGGGTCTTTTGAACAACCTGAACCCCTTCCCATCGGACATCTCTAGTCTGTTCACTCCCAGTTGGACACGGCATGAATTTGGAAGTATTTCCAGCTTCCGGTAAAGGTCCTGGAAGTTGTGTCTGACTGTGGCGAAACACATAGTACACTCGTATGTACACGTTACAAAATCTCACGGTCACATACAAAAGATTCCAATGTTTCTCAAATGAAAATGCACATAGAGTCACTAGTTGGAATACCAAACACTTATTTCCAACAGCATGTTTTGCAGAATGAACAATTTGACAGCTTCTCAACCGAAATTTGTTTAGTCTTCCATAATAAGTTTTCTTCAGGTCCTGACAACAGTTGTAGTTGCAACCAAACTGCTGGTGGAATTGCTTCGACCTTATATTCCAAAATTTTCTCAACCAGGCCAAAACCTATATTCACTGCATTTAGTCCAGTTTTGAACACCTAATATTTAGTATTCTTAAAAGCAAAAACATAAGCTTGTAGTTTTGTTTGTTATTCTTGTTCCTTTGTGCATCACTTTTTTTCCATTTCTTGAAATTTGATCCACATCTGCTAATTCTTAAGTTGGTACCATATAAACAGCGAAGTTTGCATCTAATTCTTGTTTAAAATGCAAGAGCCATATGTGAGCAGCAGTAAATTGACAGGCATGAACGATTGAAAATGGAAGTTATTTGATGAATATAGGTGTTTAATGGATAAAAATGAGTGAAAGAAAGAAAAATACGGTGTTATGTTCAATTACTGAACAGCTAGACATCGACCTCTTTCCATCCTGTTCACTTGTTCATGCAAACATAAACTTGTGGCTTTGTTGTTATCCTTGTTCCTCTGTGCATCACTGCTCCAATATTTCTTGCAATTTGATCCACATCTGATAATTCTTAAGTATGTCCCATTTAAACAGCGTAGTTTGCCTCCAATTCCTGTTTAATGGCAAGAGCCATGTGTAAGTAAAAGTAAATTTACAGGCATGACTGATTGAAGATTGAAGTTATTTGATGAATATATATGTGACAAATGGATAAAAATGAGTGAAAGAAAGTAAATTATGGTGTTATATGCAGTCACTGAACAGCTAGACATTGACCCTTTCCATTCTGTTCTCCTGGATTCATATTTTACATGTTATACAACGGATTTAGTAGCACAGAGCAGGCCACAGGCCACAGTTATAAATCCTTCTATTTTTCATATTAGCATTTTGCAGTCTAAAAAATCAGCATTTTGGTATTTTAAAATTTTATCAACGGCATTTAACAGATAAAAATGTCAGAAAAAAACGGACAAATTTTTGTCATATGATTCCCAGCTCATTATTTGGTGATAATTCAAACACGAAATAACACCTGGATGTCAGCTTCATACAGGTGTATGAACTGTGCTCTGGCCGGGTTACATCATTGTCCTTCCTCACCATAAAGTTCCCATCTGGTCTGGAAGACAGTGCACTTATATGACCACCAAGGAAGCAACTCTGTGATGCAGCAAACCTGACTTAGCTAACTTTATTTAAACAGAAGCTACAGCATGCTGAAAACACGGTATTTTCACAAGTATGGAATGCGAAACAACCCAATCACAACTGTGGTCTGTAACCAGCAGCAGTCAGCGGCACAGAGCGTTAGTGATTGACAGATAACGGCAGATAGCAGCACACAGCAGTGGAAGGGTCCCTCCTGCTGGCTCACGCAGTCTGCCGTTGGCTGAGGCCGTCTGCCGCTCTGTAATGCGGTCTGCCGTTGAGCTCCAAAGGTGTCAATTGGATTTCGGCGGCAGCCAGCGTTAGACAGCGTTAGTCGGCGGTACTATGGTACTGTGTGCCGCTGGCGACCGCAGTCTGCCACCCAATTGCATAATCTGCCTTCGAGAGATTTAACTTGTGATACATACTTTTATTTTGATCGAAGAACTCTCCTGATTGGTTTACATGTTAACTATGCTTACACACACTAATAAGAGGGGACATGTAGTGTCTCTGCCAATGCGCGTGAGCTTTTTTCTCATAAAAGGGCCGATAGTGTGGGAGCATATATCATGATTTTAAGTCCCGTGGGATTTTGATGAAGATTTTATGCCACCTATTCAGAAATGTTATTTATACCCTAAAGAACATAAAAAACCATGTTGGCACTTTGCCAACCTGTAAGATTCAAAATGGCTGCCATTTTTCAAAATGGCCGCCAAACTCCAAACATAATGATATTTAGTGTTACATAATGCGTCCGAAATGTTCGATTTAATAGATCTAAGAATCAAATTTTGACCTTTTGTCATCCAGGAACATTATTTATGTCTTTTACCTTAAACCTGAATATTATTAGACACCAAAATTTAAAATATCTGAAAAATTTTATCTATATTTTCCATGTTTCTTAAATGTTTAGCGTTGAAATAGTTGATTTAAATTTGGCCTTTATTTTGGTTGTTACTGGTATCAATGAGGGTATGTATAGCACTGTAGTTATCACAATTCAAGATAGCCACATTTTCCTCAAAAATCGCTGCCCCACCGCCACTCCCCCCCCCCAAGCCACTATGTCATTTTACATAAAGAACCAATATTCTCCAACTAACATTATCTAAGAGTTATATATCATATTCCAACCATGTAACAACATTGTGTCATGATTTTCAATCTTGAAACTTAACACTAGCTGTTACCAACCAAATTTCAAGATGGCTGATATGCTAAAAAATGCATGCATATAATCTATGAATCAAAACTTGTTGATATTTAGCTATATCTCTCATTACCCTTTTAGTCTAGATCAATACTTTTTCTTCATCTGATCCAAGATCATCAATTCGGATCATTGTTCCCTATTATCACTTACCCGTTGTTTGAATGTATTTTGAAGGTCTGTATGGTAGTATTGGTGTGCTGACAAAATGAGTCCCGGTATAGTAGCTAAAGTGGTGGTCCAGGACTAATGCATCGTGCTGGCATGTTGATGGGTGGATCTGCATGAGCTAACTGCTTGGAGAAATAGTGTCCCAAGTGCTTTTAGATTACTTGCTGAGTCTATATTTATATTGAAAAACTGAACACATTCTTGCCATAATCCAAGCACATTTATCTGCAAAGACTTTTTTGCACAATGACTGTAGCAAGGCCTCTAGATATTCTTGATTAACCCCATTAATTCTGGGGTTTAATCCTCTAATTGCCCTAAAAGTGGCCAACTATATAGAAAGACATCTCCTTTCATGTCTTCAATTAACTTTTTTCCACAGAAAACATTTTGAATAACAATTATAGATGAGAGCTAAACAGAGATAACATGCCCCATGAATTTACAGCTTTTCAAAGCATAGAATAGGTGTTTAGTGCCCACCTCATAATAAGAAAATGGCGTTCAGATAAGGATTACCCTCGGCGCCCAGAACGTTTTTCCCCAATTCTGCATTTGTTTTTTGGAGGCTTTGCAGGTGTCATAATACGGTTGTAACTGCACCAAAAATTTGATGAAGCTGTGATGAATCTTTTTTGAGATATTATGGTAACATTTTCCATTTGTCTCTCCTCTCTCTCTCTCTGTCTCTCTCTCTCTCTCCCTCTCTCTGTCTGTCTGTCTGTCTCTCTCTCTTTCTCTCTCTCTCGCTCTCTCTCTCTCTCTCTCTCTCTCTCTCTCTCTGTCTCAATATGTTAAAAGACTCTACATAGACCAATACTCTGAAACCTGTACTATTCCAAATTGCTTTGTTTGTAATGAGGATTCATAAAGTATATTTGTATATAATTATGTTTTCTTTGTCTCAGTCAGTTCAACTGTCCTAACACACATGTGGTGCTTTGTTCTGAAGCAAGGTGTTAACTTACCAAGTAAATTTATTCAGGTGGCCCATGCGAGAGCGGATGTTTTCATCCTTAGCTGGGTCATCCTGACTATCTGTTCTCTGTGGTAATAATGTATTATTTCTCCTATTTTTTGTTTTGCATTTGTTTATTGTATTTGTGTCTTTTTGCCCAGAACCACTTCCTAGTAGTCAATATCCTATTCCGCAGTTCTATATATTTCTGTCATTATTACCTAACAATTGTAAATTGAAATGTATTGAATTTATTGTTGAATAAAAAATCTGAATCTGAATCTGAATCATGATCAGAGAGCGTCAAATAAATACTTCAAAAGTTTTACAACAAGTTTAAAAATAATGACAGGAAGCTGGTTTTCAATAGGAACATAGTCCTCTATAATGTGCATCTCTAATGAAATTTGCTTCTTTTTTATAATTTTTATATTGACAACAGAAAATTATAATGTTCATAAATACACTGGTTTTGTACATTATCTGAATCTGCCTTGATTCATTTCACGCTCTCGGTCAATGATTAAAAATTCAACCATAGAACTAAACATACATTAATTTTCTTCTCTCCCCAAACCTTTCACCATCAATTTTTTCTGTGAATATTCAATTTATCATTACTTTTAGCAATCTCTCATGAAAATTTGATGAAGCTGCGATAGATCTTTGTTGAGATATTATGGTAAAATAAATAATTTAAAGTTTCATACAAAGTTTATATATAACAACAGGATGCTAGATGTTAATAGGAGCCTGGTCCATTAGAAGATGCATCTCTGACGAAAATTTTGTAAAGGTACGATCAAAATTGTATCAGATATCGTAGCATCGTCAGGGTTGACGCCACTCAGACGACTTCAAATAAATACTTTAAAAGCTTCATAAAAAGTTATGAAATAATCAGAGGAAGTCTTTTTTCGATAGGAACCTGGTCCATCATAAGGTTCTTCTGTGACAAATGTTTAGTAAAGCTATGGTGAATATTTTTGGAGATAAGATGGTAACATCGTCCCCTTGTGCGCCACTCAGATGGCCTTGAAATAAATTCTTAAAAAGTTTGATTAAAAGTTTAAAAATAATAAGAGGATGCTAGTTTTCGATAGCAAACTGGTCCATTACAAGTTGCATCTCCGATAAAAATTTGGTACAACTATGGTGAATATTTTTTGAAACATCAAGGTAACATTGGCAAGACGGATGAACCGATGGACCGACGATGTAGGGGATGACAATACCCTCCAGCACTTTATGTGCCGAGTGTAAAAACTTACCAACTCTATTAGCCTATTCGCAGCCAGAGTGGGTTAAACACCCAGGTAACCACCAGAAAAATATCAAATCTGGGCAGTATCTAACAGAATGGAAACTTTTGTAGTCAGAATTTATGTGTTTAGAAAATGAAATTTACTAAATTTGGTCGTAAGGTTCCCCCCCACTTTCAACCCATTACATTCATCCCACCTAATAATAATGCAAAGTGCATCTCAGCTTATCCTACTAGCTGGTCATTGCCATGTACAGCACATGTAGAACAGTTCACATATCACTTGTGTACTACAGTTTGATCTTGTTGACCTTCTTGCCCGTGGCTCACCTGGCATAAATGATAGATTTTGGATGAAGTACCAAAAGTAGATCTAACATATTGATGACTCTGGAATCATGATGAACTGCTTGCCTCTTCATCGTCCAAATGAACAAGCCAACTACTCTGGCAGACTGCAACTGTATTTAGCAATCACCAGATGCGGCCAGCTTCCACTGTGTAGGACAGTCACCAGCTGGAGACCACAACTCACAATATGAGAGTGACAATGATGAAGATGAGAACGATGAGAGTTAAAACAACTATCTTAACCGCACAAGTATGAACTTGGTAATGGAGATGACGATGTCATTTATTGTAGCAATACACTTTAATGTGTCATAATGTTGTTTCAATGTTTACTCACAATATGAGTGTGACGATGAAGATGATAATGATGATAGTTATAATAGTTATCCTAATCATACAAATATGAACTGGGCAATGGAGGTGATGATGTCATTTATTGTAGCAATACACTTTAATGTGTCATAATGTTGTTTCAATGTTTACTCACAATATGAGTGTGACGATGAAGATGATAATGATGATAGTTATAATAGTTATCCTAATCATACAAATATGAACTGGGTAATGGAGGTGATGATGTCATTTATTGTAGTAATACAAATACACTTTAATGTGTCATACATTATATTGTTTCAATGTTAACTCACAATATGAGAGTGCCATTGATGAAGATGAGAATGATGATAGTTAAAATAGTTATCCTAATCATACAAATATGAACTATGTAATGGAGGTGATGATGCCATTTATTGTAGCGATACACTTGTTTCATAATATTGTTCCAATGTAAACTCACAATATGAGAGTGACAATGATGAAGGTAAAAATGATAATAATTTAAAATAGGTCCCCCAGTCACACAGGTATGAACTTGGTAAGGGAGGTGATGATGCCCTTTATTGTAGTAATATACTGGTGTCATAATATTGTATCAAAATAAAGTCATTTATGCTTCTGTTATTGAACCACTGATATTGCTAATCTATTTTAAAAACATTCTGGATTTTGTCTGATCTAATGTAAAATCATTCGCTGATGACACGTCTTTGAATATTGATTACCTATTGTCACGACCGAACTTATTAATTAGGATATTTCATAATTTGACCAATGGTCCGAAAACTGGCTTTTGACCTTTCTTTCAATACTTTAAAAATTAACTCTACACTCCTCTTTCGTAAAGTAAACTAAATAAACCATCCCCCTGCTTATTGTCTAGGGCATGTATTACAAAAATTTACCCAACACAAACATCCTGGTCTCAGAATATGGTCGGTGTAAAAGTCATATGATCATATTTAAAAAACTTCTCACAAATCTAACTTAACTTATATTATGAGACACTTAAAACTTATTTTCACAAACATTGTAATTATTTGTACTATTTTTGTGAGACCGATAACAGAATATGGCAGTGCAATGTGGAGTAGTTGTATAGTGCGTTATGAAGAAAAACCGGAAAATACCCCCTCCCCATTAATTGCTGCTGATATTGTCATTGGTTTGATGGAACGAGCAATGCTAAATTATACGAAAAAGCCATATGGTTAACTTGACACAAACATAGAGCAATACACAATTTGACTTCAATGTATAAACTTGTAAATAAGCTGCTTGCCGAATCCGCCTGCTCCACTCTTTGCACTGCTTCTACTGTAGATTACCAAATGTACCATACTTTTATAACCCCCTGCCCCGACTGTTAGGTTGTAGAATCAAATACCTCTAGAAATTAGAAACTCTGTCAATCAAAAACATTCAAACAAAATTGTATAAAGCTGGTTGCCCAAGTCACAATATTTCATGAACTGTATAATTTTGGCAGTTGGTTTCTCAAAGTTCAATACATCCTCCTTCGAGGTGCTGGTCATTTTCATTTTAACTTATTTAAGATCAGTGTGACGGATACTTGCTTGCTGGCGGTTTATCTAGAGAAGTTACTTGGCATTGTTTATTTGGTAGGTCGGGTCGCTGCTCAACACGGAGTGGCCACGGGCTGATTTGGGTCAGAGGTCATTGGACACGGGAAGCGACTTTCCCGAGTCTGCTTGTAAAGTTACCATGGTGATCAAAATCAAACTTATCCTTTTTATCTATTTTTGGACTACTTTCATGGATATGGTATAACACAATAGCCTGTAGATGGTGATTAAAACTAGCAAAATTATTAAATGAAAGAATCAAGCTGCCATCAATATATAACAATTCTTTTCAATACTTTACCTCTGTACAGTTTTATATTCAGTGGGTGAAATTTGTATTGAACAGCTTGTGACTTAGGAGTAGGAAAACACTTCACTGAGCATGCTCAGCTGAGATTGCTATTTAGCTTATTGTCCTGCATATACTTCCCAAATCAGTGATCAATACTTCACAAACGATTTCCAACCATGCTCCATTTACTTTCCAAACGGTATACTACGGCAGTCAAGAATGCTCTTTTGAAGAAAATTATTGCAGCAGTAAGCGAATCTATTTCCGAAACTGGTCGTTTCAAAACATTGATTAACCAAAAAGAAAATCAATGCGACACTAATTCTGTTATGGCTATACTATATGACAGATTCTGAGACGAACAGCAAATCTTATGTGAAGTTATGCGACATGAATTTATACTATACGGCCCCACTGTCCGTCCCACACTGTAGTTGCAGTCCATTGTACGCCTGGTGTGTCTAGATTTGTCCCACACACGCTGTCGTTTCTCGTCAGAAGGATTCAAATAGGGCTTTGCCCTTTTTCCCAATCGGGTAACTGATTCTATGATGTATATGATGAAATTGATACATAAAATACGTTTAAACCTTATGTTGCGTGATATGTATTAGTAATCTATATGTCCCGTATTTGTGGTTATCATTTCATTGGATGTGGTGTGTCTGGCGTTGCCCGGTGTATCTTTTCTTTTCTCCCATGGCGGATTCGAATAAGACTTTGCCCTGTGCCCATTTTTTTTGTTTTTACGAGATCCTCTGATGTATGTTTAATGAAATGTATTTCACTCTTTCAACTTTCCTCGGCAGGCCAAAGCATATTTACTGATTAATTTTATGAAATTGTTGACTTGGGCCAATGTGCCTAAAGCACCCTGAGGAAAGTTCTTGACCTAAGCCATTTTATGAATCCTGCAACTGTAGACATCCTGGTACTTGATGAAAGGCCTGTGTGCAAAAAATATGAATCTAGTAGGATCGTTATGTCAATTCAGAGCACATCGAATTCGTGGAAACTTGCAATGGAATAGTCACACCAATGTGGTTTCCACCAATAATCATCTTGCACAATTTCAATTCCTAATAAAACACGTACCAGTGCTTTCATAACTATTTGTTCAAGCAAAAGAACCCTGGTTGAGTATTATCAGTGTTCTCAGCAGCAAATCTCGGTACACAAAACGCGCGAAGTTATAGCATTGAACACATGTGTGCTGACTAATGAGTCACATTCGTTCGCTGTATGTTCCGTTCCAGCATTTTAAAATCGAGGCAGCGGCCATTGAACCTTCGATCTCTGTAACATGTGGCCTTGGGGAGTGTCAGGGCAGAGCTGCAGCTTAGCCAGTTACAATGGTCGCGTACTATCGAGATCTTCTGAATCATATCAAGTGGACCAACTTTATTCTCATCATTGACATTTACACAGGTAGGGCAACAATTTCAATGGGCCTCGCTCATACGCGAAATTTTTGCAAGACACAGCCGTCCGATGTCGTGTAAGGCTACAGGTGTTACATCCATGCAGATTAGAGGATAAAAGGTGATATAACTGCAAAAGTCATTGTGTTTGCGAAGGATATTGCAGAGTTGGAGGTCTCCCTCTCTCTCTCTCTCTAAATGCGATAAAACGTCACTTCCATGAATGTACGAGCATTATCTGAATTCACAATGTTCATGTAAGACTCAAACTGGTAAAGTAATACCATGTTTGCTGATATCACTTGTAAGTATAAGCTGAGTCTATAGGATGAGCCTGCGACCGTCATCCGTCCGTTGCATCGTCGTTAGTCCCCACCTCACATTTTGGATCTCTCTCATACCGATGGTCGCAGGCACTTTGTATTGGTAAGATGTACCTTCGGTGAATCTCTACTCAGTTTGTTCAATAGTTCATGCGTCAGTGCTTTTTTCTTTCTTTCTTTCTTTCTTTCTTTCTTTCTTTCTTTCTTTCTTTCTTTCTTTCTTTCTCTCTCTCTCTTTCTTTCTTTCTTCTTCTTCTTCTTCTTCTTCTTCTTCTTCTTCTTCTGCTTTTTTTGCTTTTAATCAATTTTCCAAAAAAATATTTCCTTGGAGCTGCCATTTTTCCTAAATCTTAGTGAATGATTGTGTTCTGTGCCTATTTTTGACTTTTTCCCCAACATACCTTCGCAAGATTGTTCGAAACGATCCTGGATTATATTTTAAATAAAGGTTCCTTAAGTTCGTAAATATGATAGAGATAAATAGCTTTCAATTTAGTCTAAATGACTTAAACCTTGGCGAAATTTGTGTGTTTGCTCATTATCAGGGTCATCATCTTGACTGACCAGTCTGTCTAGCCCTACTGGAAATAATTTGCTGCTCAGCCAGTGGAGCTAATTAATTTATGCCCTCAGGGAGATTTCATGGTGAGTTATGAAATTCTATGTTCCATGGCACAGGAGTTGACAAGATAGAAATTCCTACAGCACGTACTTTAAGACAGGGTATTTACAATATTATATTATGTTTGCGCTAGAAAAGCCCCATTCTATATTGTGTCCTACATTTATTCGATAAATACACTTTCACTGAACACCATATTGCACATGTTTTGCACACTACACATTTGAAGTATTCAACCAGTTCTATCGCATATGACCTTGGTTGCCATATTGATAATTGTTAATTCCACACCCAATGGTTTGTGGACAAGAAGTGTACTTTTCATGATAGGTATTAGGGACAGGATACAGTCCTACAGGTAATGTCACAATACACGCAAATTCAGTATAAAGGAACATGAAGGAAAGTCTGTGATAGGATAATTGTCATCCCACATCGATAATTAAGCATCCGTGAAATGTTAGGTGTTGCCGAGGCTTTGGGAGAAAGGGCAGCCTGATGATTAGTACAACTGGGAACGTGGAACAAGCATCTCTTGCTTGGTGTTATCATAGTTTGGGCTCTCCAATGTGGAGTTCAGAAAAGCATACAGATAAAATTTCATGCAGTTCATATATACTTTTTCCACAAGGAGACTTATCTGGTGGTATTTTAAAAATTTCTGTACGTCAATTTCAGACGAAAATACGGGGAAAGTAAAAATTAACTTTTTTAGGGCCAAATTTTGGACTGAGTCAACACCTTTTCCCAAAGTGGACTGCTGTTGACCTGGGGTATTCTCCCTGGAACTATAGGCATACTGGTATTTGAATGAAAGGTCTTTTTACGAGGAATATGAATCTGGGATCCTAATGATAATTCAGACTTGTCTGGCTTAAGTCGATGGGCTTGAGTCGTGATTGGCACTGAAAGAGTTAAGCTGTGATTGAGCACAATGAACATCAGATATGGACAGTAAGTTAAGTCTTATAGAGAAAATCGAATAAAAATATTTCCGATTGATTCCGAACGCCGATATTTGTACTTGTCCAAGTAACTATACAAAGCACACCTTATCTATCTATCTATTTATTTATCTATCTATCTATCTATCTATCTATCTATCTATCTATCTATCTATCTATCTATCTATCTATCTATCTATCTATCTATCTATCTATCCAGCTTTTATTTCTATTTACTTATTTATTTATTTATTTATTGCACAAATTGGTTTGATTTTCTTCTTAACAAGCCTGTATTTCGAAACAATCAATAAAATCAATATACTGGGAACAGTTTGACTGCCAGTTATTTGCGACAGTGTTGAGGTAGAGCCTTTCAAAAGACTGAAAAAGCCAAAGCATCCACCATCCACCCACCCCACCCCCCCCCCAAAAAAACAAAAACAAAAAATTTAAAAACCTGACAAAACAATCAAATGCTCGCTACATTTCAAATGGCCAATCTTTTTATTAGAACTATTGTCATAACTTGTGAAAAAGTCGGTATATTTTCAATTTTATTGGTGGAGCGCTGGTTTGTCTTGTCGTGCGCTTGTCTTATATGAAAGAGATGCAAATTTGGAATGCCAGCTTTTACATATTTTATACCCCAAGTCAGGTGCAGCAGCTTTTGTGTTGGAACACTCACATCAATAACTGACAATGCGAAACAACTGTTGGAAGACTCGCATCAATAACTGGCAATATCAAACAACCTTGTCGATAGTATGCAAATTATGAACCGCATCTTTGCATGTGTTGCAAAGTAACAAACATACATGCATACCTCCATACAAAATGAAATGAACACGTATTTATACTCCAATCCAAATATCTGAATTTGGCTACTCCACGGGCGTATGGAAATATTTGGACTCCGGAGCATCGATGCTCCTTCTAGCTTTTGTGATATATACCCAAGGCCAATAACTCAATGTGCGTTGGAACCAATGACACTGTATAGGGACGAATAAAGTACATATTCCTCGCTTGAACATGGTCAAATCACATATGTATGTGTCCCTTATCTTTTATTTTGTATATGTACATGTCTTAGGCAGTTGTAGCCATATGGCGTACTACACACTTACAATAACTTTCGCAACATCTGTCGTGTAGGGTAACTTTGTCGATTGTGCTTCTGGAGGTTCTTGTGTTTTTGACTGGAAAGGTCAATATGTTATTTGCGCCTCTCCGTGGCACTTCTGTGATGTTAAAATTGAATAACATTTCTTTAGTTCTCCTGCCTTCTTGCATGGGTTATGTCTGTTCGCACCTACACCTGTGCTATTAAAGCTAGTATCAACAACCTTGGGCAGTAGAGTGGCCAGATGTGCATATTCCAACCACTTATTGCAAAATACATAGGAATAAGGGGATAGACATGGGTCTTGGACCAATAACTTATTATATCAGATAGGCTCAGGTACCCATTAGTGGTGAATTGTTTTGCTCTTTTAGTAATATTCATGAGATTTGGTTCGAGAGATGGCCACATGTACAGTATGGATGTCTCTAATTTACCTCTGGTATGAGATGGATGCCTGATATCTGATCTGATCGCCATGTAGACACATCATTAGATCGCTCACT
Source organism: Hermodice carunculata (assembly GCA_964020975.1). Classification (NCBI taxonomy): domain Eukaryota; kingdom Metazoa; phylum Annelida; class Polychaeta; order Eunicida; family Amphinomidae; genus Hermodice; species Hermodice carunculata. The sequence continues at coordinate 16,679,699 of OZ026617.1, read as the reverse complement.
CGGGGCCATACAGACAATGTTTAGAAACATATTCATGCCTTATCATCCATTCCTTCGTTCAACTTCGAACAAAGGCTCCCACTACCAGTCTCTGCTTGCCGAGCTAGTTGCACATAAAACCATGACATATTTTAGACTGAAAAAGGGGCTCAGCTTACCAGCTGCCTAACCCAGGTTTACTGAGTGGCATGTAATGAAACGATAGACGAGAGGAAACTATACAAATTACCCATGCACCGACATACCTGCACAAGTTAAGTCAACCATTTAACCTCATGCCAAACCGAGATGTGCTAGGAAAGGGGGACCTCGGCCACAAACCAACAGGCTTACCGCAACCAACACAACAACAGAGACTGAAAAGAAGCGAGCAAACTAACACACACACACATGTATATATATATATATATATATATATATATATATATATATATATATGTATGTATGTATGTATGTATATATATATATATATATATATATATATATATATATATATATATATATATATATATATATATATATATATATATATATATATATGTAACTTCATTTCACGAGGGTGACTTGGCATTCCGGAACATCAGCAAATTTTGCCTCATGATTGCCACTTATTTAATGAACACTTTCACCATGTTTTCAATTAGATTCAGTTTCATTGATACTGTGTTCCCATTTGGAAACCAGAATGGATAAAGGTCCGCAACTTGAATGATTAAAATAATAACATCTCGATTACAGTTCTGTTTGCATACTGTGTTCAACCAGGAGAACAGTCCATGTTTCCAGGTGTCGTTACAATTAAATTGCGACAACTGTGTGACACAGCTGTGTGATTGTTAGTTTGTCCATATTCATTGTTATTTCAGCGCCATGGAGTATTTGTCACGCAGCATAAATTTCTCTTTGCCAGGCAATTGTTCATAATTGAGCACTGTTCATATGCATTTTCATACTCCATGTCCTAATTTTCACTGAGATAAGCCCCAATAACTCTAAATTCAGTTATTGCTGTTAAGAGAACCATAATTGTTTGGAAAAAGAAGTTCAAAGTACTCTCACAAAGGTAACCTATGGACACACGTTAACCAGGCAAAAGACCGACCGACCCAAAGGTAAATTGGGGACTTACAGTACTCTTTAGGTACACTAAATGTACGTGTCAATTTTTTCGGGGGGGGGGGGGGGGTGGGGGGGGGCAGCACAAACTGGTCCCGGTATGGAGCTCTATTTCCCACACTGTTGTTTGGACTGGCACAAACGGTTCTTTCACAGGAGTGGAACCCAAGCTCTTCTGATTTACCAACACCTATGTGCAATCAGCAGCTAACACCGTCATGGAAACAGCCCGAACTGTTTCTTAGTGTGTATGGTCCTTTCTCTATCATCGGCGACAGCGTCGATGGTATCCGTCAGTCAAACATTCATATTTTCAACTTTTTCTCATTAGCAGTGGGGGGGGGGGGGGGTTTGGTTCAATTTTTTGGTTCAATTTTTTGACGAAATGTTATAAAATCATTTGAGAAACTGCCAGTTTAATTGCTTCAAAATTGCATAAGGGCACTTCTAAGGACCTCTAGACCTAAATTTGCTCACCAGGTGGCAATGTGGCTAATTTAAACGATTTTTTGTGGGGGGGGGTGTTGCTATTTTTAGATTGTTCTAAAACTCGGCGGAAATGTAGTTTGTGGAAAGGTAACAAGAAGTTGCTCATAAGGTGGTAATGCAGAGCATCGCTAATTTGTTTAACGAATTTTTCAGTTTGGGTACTTAAAAATTAGTGCATATATTCCCATTGATTGCAATGCAAGTCAATAGGGATTGTGAAGGTAAGTCAAAATTTTCAAAATTAGAAAATATCGGTAAGGGTATACGTTCATATTAGCAACAGTAATTTTGAAAGGTATCATTGATATCATTCTGAAGGTCACAGGACCTCGTCAGTTTGTGTATGTAAGGTCAGATGAGGAATGTTACAGTCCTCTTCTTTATTGAACAAGAAAGCTTTGTATACAGATACAAGGGTTGTCTGTGCTAGCCAAACAACATGTAACACATAGTATTGACAGAACAGGTGAAGCATGGTCCATATTCTGTTGCATTGAATAGTCAGCCAGCCAACTTACCTGTTCATTTCAATAGATAGCATTTCTATGTTACAGGCAAAATGACTTGCCAGAGTTATTCAGTTGATAGTAGTGGTAAAGTAGGGGGTCGATACCAATTGCATTTCGGGATTTAAATGATTAAAAAACAAAGAAACAAAATGGCCGCCAAAATGGCACTCGTAAGTACAGAAAGCTGACATTTGAGCCAATAAAATGTACAATATGTTCAACTTACCATTCTTTTGCGGGTGCTATGGTCACACAACATCTTATTAGCAGGTCGCATATTCTATTGGGCGTTCTATATAAATTTTAGGATATTTATGACATATTGTGCTCATGTTGGATTTTTAGCTATATAATACGTATACAAGCAGACAGCTAAATAATGGTATAGAATTCAATCAGCAAGTCAAACTGAAGTCCCAACACCGGGCTAAATCAGTTAGGGTGAGTTTATTCTCTGTTCAGTTTTATCACAGAAAAAAAGCATAACTGGAATAGCTTTTCCGTGAGCTCTTTTAAATAATCTTAGGGACAGTTTACAGTTCACCATTAAATTACACTCGTGAAAACCTTCTACAGGTGGGTAAGGTTTATCATGAAAACTATGGATGTATATCTCGTCTGAAACCTAAAAGACATATAGATCTGTTGCGGGTATTGTCAGAAATATGCTACATGTGGCATCAAAATCAGTTTTAATTTGTCTGTTTGTAATCATAATAATGATTAATTTAAAGAAGAAGAAACACATGTTAATGTTATACTTTAATCAGGTTTTGCTCTAAAGATATTCAAAAAAGGACCAGAAACGACCTTGAACCAAATAAAAGGTAGGTATCTTTGATGCAAACTACATGGAAAACAACATGATGCATCATAAAACAGGACATGCTTCTGCAATTTTTTATGCAAGGGATCACGACGGATCTGAAGCTTCTAACAGCAAAATTGGTGATAACTGCAGCTTTGTTGTGATATCCATATATTATTATTATTATTATTATTATTATTATTATTATTATTATTATTATTATTATTATTATTATTATTATTATTATTACTATTATTACTATTATTATTATTATTATTATTATTATTATTGTTATTATCATCATCATCATCATCATGAAATTTAAGGCAGCGAATGATTCAAATGATAAAGCATGCAATCTGTGTGTTATATATGTAGGGTTGACCACACTGAAGAGATGGTCTTAAGGACCACTGCTTTGGTGTGGCCACTAGTCTGTGGAGGGAGGGGGGGAGACAACTACTGCGCAGATGAATCTTGCGTTGCTAGGTACATATTTTATTTCACTGTAGCGTATGGATCTATATACTTTTGTTGTTTAGATATTATATCTATTGAATTTGGATCAATCATACTTTCATATTGATGTACTGACTTCCCCCTGTATTTGGGGTTTGATATGGCTATTATTATTATTATTATTATTATTATTATTATTATTATTATTATTATTATTATTATTATTATTATTATTATTATTATTATTATTATTATTATTATTATTATTATTATTATTATTATCATTATTATTTCATTATTATTATCATTATCATTATTTTTATTATTATCATTATTATCATTATTATTATTATTATTATTATTATTATTATTATTATTATTATTATTATTATTATTATTATTATGAAATTTAAGATAGAGTATGATTGCAACAATAAAACAAGCATTCTGAGAATTATATATGTGGTTCAAACATGTGCAAAACTGTCCTTACTGTGGCCGAAATTAAAGTGGCATATCTACCTGTATACGTTGCAGTTATTACTTACAAAGGCTAATCTCAGCTACTAACATTATCTTATGCACATTTTTCTCAAATAAAGTTTTTGAAGCTCAAAATAAAGGTTCTTACATTCGAAAACATGTGAAGAACTTGCCACAGTATAATATCTACAGTTGTCTTCAAAGTGACTGCAAATTCAGGTTTACCACATGTAAAGGATACTATTTGGCGGCCATTTTGAAATATGGATATTATATATTGCCCAAAACAACAATCTATTTTAATTTTGACGAGAATGATATGACTATTTGTATGAAAATCACAGAAAGGAACAAACTTTTAACATGTTTATATCACTTTTCAGTCAACAATATGGGCATTTGGCGACCATTTTGAATTACGTAATTTTGAACCATTTAAAGGCAGAGTAAAAATTGGTTTCCACCCAGGTGGTGCTCTGGGGACTATAGAAAGACACTTCTTGCTGGTAACTTTAGCTGTAACATGCAAGTACCATCTAATTTTTAAAAATCGTACATGAAGCTGGCTGCCTGACCCCGAAGCGCTGTCTGAGGTGTAAGTGATGCAGAATCAGCGTTTCTGCAGGGTGAAAAAGTTCCATGGCTTTAGGTTTTCAGGTATTTCGGTCAGCTGTGGTTGGCAGTGCGGATTCATCCTGTAGAATTAGTAAATCGAGAATTGGGAGGGAGCATTGGCACGAAAACTAAACTTTCCAAAAATGCAGTGTGTTCTGAACCACTGAATTTTGAAACATGCTGCCACACCATGGCAATTTCTTCCAACAGCACCTGTTCTATATCCCTCAACTTTTAGATAGCATACAGTAGAGCAGTATCGTCTACATAAAGAACGACTTTACTTCTGTTTAGGTGGTGAGGTAAATCGTCAATATAAAGGATGAACAGGAGATGTCCTACAAGGGACCCCTGAGGACCTCTGTAAAATATCAAGCAGGTGTGGGAGGTGTCTCCGTTATAATGGACCACATGTGAGCGTGTAGTCAATCAGTTATTCAACCATTTCAGTTTTTTGTCGACTACACTAATACATAGCAGTTTTTTAGGAGTAATTCAGAATTTACTGTGTCAAATGCTTATTTCAGGTCTAGGAATATTTCACCAGTAAGGAGGCCTTTTTGGGTGTTGTCGAGTATAAAGTCTTGAAAATTGAGTAAGGTAGTCAAAGTAGAATGTTTGGGCCGAAATCCTAATTGATAGATGTTTAAAATGTCGTGGTCTTCAACATATTGATATAGTCTTGCGTGTACAGTCTTTCACAAGTTTTCATTATGATTGGGAGTACACATATGGGGCGGTAGTTTGAGGGGTCGTCAGTTGCACCTTCCTTTAATATAGGACTGACTTTCCCCTTTTTACATTATGTCAGGGAGCTCTCCACTTTCAATTGAAAGGTTGAACGGATAAGTAACTGTGTATTGATGGCATGAGCTTGAAGTTGAACAATTCTTGGTGGGATTCCATCTGTTCCTGTCGCCTTTTTTCCTGAAACACTTGCCAGTAAAATTCATCATGTGTAATACTTCTAAATCCAATTTTGGATCCACAAAATGTTTTGGCTCTGAATAGTTCTGGCACAGATGGAATCCTTCTTGCTAAGATTGCTTTAGTGGTCCTGAAAAAAAGTATTAAATAGGTTTGCAAAGGTTGAGTGGTCATTTGTTCGAATCCGTTGATCATTGAATTCTAACACATTTGGTGAGACATTTTCAGTTTTAGGCAAGATCCTCTTCAGACTGGCTCATAGCCTTTTTGACTTGAATCTAATATTTAAAATCAAGTTGATGTAATATTTTTTTAGCCTTTCCTATCGTGGTGTTCACAGGGTTTCTTGATACCTTGTAATTTTCAAAAATCTGTTGTCTAGTGTTAATATGTAAGTTTGCCTTTTGGGTTTTGGCCAATTTCCTTTTGAGATTATCTCTGTTGTGTATTAGTTCTTTATGTCAGCCAAGGTGTAAAATTATCCCCTCTGACCATTTTATTATGAAAAGAGCATGGGCATCAAGAAAACCAGTGAATATACAGTGGATAAAATTCCGGCAATCATTTCCATTATCAACGGTTTCTGCCACAGACCATGGAAAATGTAGACCATAATTTAAGAATATGTTTTCATCCAGCTTGCTCAAGTGTCGGTTTTTTAAGTATCTAGTCTGTGGCCTCGAACCCCAGGTTTGGTGACACAAAATAAAAAGTCATGGTCTGATATACCTGTGTGTAGAACATCACCTACTGTGTTGGGTTCAGAGGTAAAGATCAAATCGAGGATAGTAGCAGTAGAGTCTGTGGTGCGGGTAGAGTCAGAAATAAGCTGCCTTAACTGGTAATCAGAAACAATATCTAGAAATTTATTTTGATACAAACCAGCTGATTTATTAATGCCTAAATAAAAATCGCTTGACATATGTATTGAGTTTGCACCAGATAAACTTTTAAGTTATGATTCTAGACTGTCGGGAAATCGTTAATTGATTGGTTAGGTTTCCTGTAACATAATGCCCCTAAGGACATGAGGAGGAGAGAGCAATCTCAGTCTATACAATTTCTGATGCTATGTGGTCCACGTCGGTCACATGACAGACTGACAGATTGACGTGGCCCATAATTAAAACACCGCCTCGGTGGGAATTTATATTCATTCGAGCAACAACCTTAAAACTAGGAACAGAAAGTTTTTGATTTGAGATTTCTGGAGAGAGCTTTGTCTTTGATAATGTTAAAACGTCGATGGGTTTCCCTTCGATGAACTGACGTAAGTCATCACAGTGGCAAAGTTTTCTGTTGATATTTTGGTGAGCAAATTTAAGTTCCTTAGCAGAAAGTAGTCTCCAGGACGGGTCCTCGCTTATACTTGAATGATAATTATTAAGAATAGAATTAGTTATTATCCTGGACACTTGAGTTAAAAAACATAGATAAATCCTCAAAAAATGAGTCTGAAAAGTTAGGTATAGTACAGTTGGGGCAGGTCCATGGATCATCGCAATTGGAATGCTTATATAAATCAGCAGTTGACATGTATTTGCATTTGATGTGGACCCATCGGTTACACATGTCACAGTACAAGTGTTTTTGATTTCTTCTCACAGTCTTACTACAGCACATGCATGGGTTTCTATAGGTCGGTCCAGGGTTGAGTTGAATATCACCAGCCATCAGAAAGAGTAAAGGTTATGGGCCTGGGGATGTCAGGTACTGCTTGTGTCATAACGCCGGACACAGTTTGGTAGCATGAATGACCGTAGTAAGCGTGGAGGGACCAGTAGATTGACTCTGTTGGATTGTGGAAAGAGGTCCATGGATTACTGTAAAAGTAATGAACAATTTCCTCTTGGAAGTATGTTGCATATGGTAGCATACTAGGCATAAACCAGACAAATAACAATAAGGTAAGTGGTAAGTCAAAACATAAGTGGCATTCTGGTTAAGCCACAGTGTTCTCCTCAGCTAATTCCAGCGGCTGACTGCTTTCCATGGTCATGGATTTAGGTTTGAGTGATGGCAAAAAAAAACCTTTGAATGTGGCAAAAAAGCCAATAGAGTTTATGCAAATATAGCCTGTAGGGTTTCTTTATCTGTTGTAAATTTTCTACATTAGTGATCTTGAAAGCTACAACTTGAATAATGGCTTATGCCTTAGGAAAAGTAGATGCTGTCATTTTTACATTTTAACAAATGACGACACCTGAAACTAAGATGACACTGATATCATTCTTAAGGTCACAAGACCAATGATGATGATGATGATGATGATGATGATGACGATGATGATGATGATGATGATGATGATGATGATGATGATGATGATGATGATGATGATGATGATGATGATGCGCTTTTCTGTCACGGTGTTATGTAAAGCAGGTAGCCTGGAAAAATGGAAAAGTAGATGAGGCGGAAGAAACCATGGTAATCCTCATCAGCTTGTGCTGAATTGCAGGACCAGAGCCGAGGCAAAGGGTGCACCACACTCTCACAGCTGTGGTGGGCCACTGGTCCTGGATATATCCCTGCATCCCCTACTCGCATCCAGGTCAGCTGAGCACAGAACTGCCACAGTTCTCTTCTTCTGTTATCGAAGGTTTGTTACATATCGACCAGATATTGTTGAAATGAAAGCAATAAACACAATCCTTATTTTTATTATCTCCACCTTCTTCTGGGAATTTAGATTTGCGTATGCATACCCCGTGAATGTATATCTACTGCAAACTTGGCTCTCGAATTATTTATCATGGGTATCATTTTAGCACAGCCGCTTTGTCAGTCAGTGGAGCTTGTGGGATGGGACTGTCACCCATCCATCGTCTGTTCACAATTATACGTTTAACTTTTCCAAAACCGGAGCCAGATCCAATTGAAACTTATTGGGGACCTACCTTGGGTGGGTCTCTGCTAGGTTTGTGCAAGTGATCATGCATTATTGTTGTGAAAGTTGGTGCAAATGTAGCTTGTGGAAGGGTCAAACAAAGTTGTTCACTAGGCGGTGATACTTTGTATCTCTGATGTGAAACGAATCTTATAATCGATTACTTGGCAAACACATACATTCCCATTGATTACTACGCTAGTCAACAAGGGATGCAATGGGAATTCACATTTTTACTGCATCAAACAAATCTGCCAGATTCACTCTTAACTTGGCGGGAATGTACCTTGTTTGGGTCTCTATCATTCTTTTAAATGGTCCGGTCCATTAATTTGTAGGTTTTTTAACGAATTTATGTGTTCAACCTTTGGTAAAATTTTACAAAATTATCTTCGTCCCAAACCACTGGATCAACAGTTTGAAATTGCATATAGACACTTCTAGAGGTCCCTAAACCACAATATGTTCACCAAATGTCATCGCAATTTAGTTTATAAGTGTGTGAGTCTGTTTGTTTGTTTGTTTTTTACGAATTAAATGCGTGTTTGCTCTTTTCAATTCATAAATTATTTTCTCTTCAAAGTTGGTGGCAGTGTAACTGGACTCGGTCCCCGCCAAATTTGCACCCATGTAGTGTTGCTGTTAATTTTTTTTATTTTTAATGGATCATAAAAATTACAAAAAAAAATGGAGTTACTTTTGTTGTTTTTAATTTTGAGCTTATGTGACCTCAACAGAGCGAACTGATATATGAGCTGATATCTTGGGGGGGGGGGGGGGGGTCATGTCAATTTTCGTTTTAAAATGATTACTTCGGAAGTGTTTGAATGAAATCTGATATTGCAAACAGTGATGATAGTTATAAAAAAGTGTCTTTGCTACTATTCTGAAGGCAACGGGACAACCATGTCTCTGCATCATAGTCACCTGAGAACGTGACTTTCATAGTCCTCTTGTTTGCGTTAAACGGTGCCTTTACCACCGAGGAAAAGATTAACATTTAACTACTCCATTGTTGAATGATGTGTTTTTGGGAAAGTGCAATGCTGGTACATATATATTTTTACGTATTACGAATTTCTCATACGAAAGTCTTCAGTTTGCTTCCATTTTTAGATCTTTATCGCATTAAATTTGTCAGTTTTGCTTCCATTTTATGTTTATTTGTCACATCAGATTAATCAGTTTTGCGTCTATTAAAAGCTTCTGAACACGTCAAATTAGCTCTGCTTAAATTAAAACTTCCTTGTCATATCACATTAGTCAGTTTGGCTTTCATTAAGAGATCTTTGTTCATCATGTCTGGGTAATAGGTTGTTTAATTTTTTTTCTTTTAACAGAACCCTTTGCTGATGTTATAACCAGATATAGCCATGGTACAGTAAACATGCAATTCTCCGTGAACTATAGTCAACTGGAACATGACATCAACACGATTCTTGATGTGGCAGATGGAGCAATACACACAGATTTGAACTTTTTGGTGTTGTGTCGGTTACCTTGTGTCAATGAATTATTTAGACAGGTAAGCTAGGGGCATATGTGAGCCATATTCGAGACCTTATATGTAACAGTTATCAAGGAAGTAATTGTTACCTGTTGATTGTGTCGCATATCGTGGAGGGCCGAATCACAGTCAAGTTTTTGAAGGGAAGGAAAAGAAAGTGGTTGCTTGAGGTGCAGTAGCATATCCTGGTTTTCAATATGATAAATGCGGCCGAAACAGCATTATTCCTTTAATATTGTTGGCCTGTATTTACCTTTATTTTGCATTTCTGTCGTTTTTGCACGGCTCGGCGAAAGGCAGGGAAACTGTCTTTGGCATTTTTTTGTACAGGGTCTTCCATACATTAGTCCACTGCATTTAATTGTATTTTTATAGACCGGTCATAGAATGTACCACCAAAAGTGGTTAACATTAAAAATGTATTCACAAAGACATATGATGAAATAACAATAGGTGGAAACCAGTCATGTGCTTTGTTTGCGTCTGACATCAGAAATGAAGCCAGTCATAAACCATATAATTATCAAACACAATGCAGAATAAAATTTGAGCTAACACATTCAACGTGTTATTTCTTCAAGAATCGTTTGTGATTTATCTATGTGTCAGTGGTTGGTGTTTTGATATATTTGATACAACAGAGCAGTAAGAGTAACATTTTTATAAATGCAGGCAAATGGTACCTGCTCAACAAAGCTCTCTATAATTCCAGTTAAGGTTAATTCGGGTCCAACAATTCCAAGGTTACGTCATCTTTAAAACATTAACAAGGCAGCATCAAAGTGCTTGAGTGTGCATTTAAAAAATAATACAAACAAACAACACATTAAATGGAAATATGTTCACTTTACGCCGTGAAACGCATTGGGCTACTGTACATAGTCTCTCGTAAATATTTTAAAGGGTTTCATTGAATTTGTGAGGTTTGAAAAAGGTATTGGTTACTCACAACCAAATTGATTGCATAAACCCCAAGTGTGGCAGACCAAGTGCGCTCTCAGAAGCGATTGCATGCCAAGTGCCAAAACAAAATTACATTTGCCTTCTTGAACAATGTCTCGTGTCCCCATCAATGCAATAGTTCTCTGTTCAAGCACGAAGTGGAATAAATGATTCAAGTGTAATGTACAGAAGGATCATCATTCAGTTTAAATCCCTGCAATTGTCGATTAGACACACACGAAACACTTAATGGCCTACCGCTGTGTTACACTCAGAATTAAATCATTTGCAGGCCAATGGATACGAGAGTCAGCATGTACACCAAGCTTGGTTTACGTACCAGGCCAAGTGGCTTGTGATACTTGATACCATTAACCAAAGCCAAATAGAGCCTTGGTTGGGACAAATCCGGAATGTGGCAATTGGAAAAAAGCAATCACATAATTCGACACTTGATGTAGAAAATGTGAGTCAAGAAAGAGCAACAAATTGCAATGATTTATTTATAACATAGCTATATGAATATATATATATATGCATATATATATATATGCATATATATATATATGCATATATATATATATATATATATATATATATATATATATATATATATATATATATATATATTGTATTTGTGTCTTTTTGTCCAAAATCACTTCCTAGTAGTCATTACCCTATTCCGCAGTCCGAACTCTTTACTCTCCATAAGCTAACCTGTCCTGTTATTAGCTCTCTATTACCAACTTATATTTTTTGATTGTTTCTGGTACTTTTATTGGCGTTATTACTATTGTCATCATTAGTATAATGGGGAATTGTAGCTACTACAACAACAACCATAATAATAATAATAATAATAATAATAATAATAATAATAATAATAATAATAATAATAATAATAATAATAATAATAATAATAATAATAATAATATCAGTAGTATCTTTTGTCATGATTTATTATATGGATATAATCATAATAATATAATATATATCGTCATGATAATTTTCCTTGGTTTATATCACCATGGTCATCTTCATCATTATCAAAATTTATGGATATGTTACCTTGCTTTGTTATGTACAACGCTGTATTTTGTTTCAGTGCTGCCTGTATACGGCATTGTATATACCAGGAAGACGACAATTTGAATGTCTGTTGCACTGGAATCAGCAATTTCATCCTGCAATGGATGTTTTCCCAAACATCAAGTATGGTTTGAATGGGGTGCAATTGAAGATTGGAACAAATGTTGTAAGTCTTTTCCGTGGCACTGTAATTCTTCTCACTTTAATCCTAGACCTTTTGTGATGTGGAATAGTATGCGCAAAATCAAAATAACATAGAAATATGTGCATGTGCGGAGTGGACCAAAAAAACACTAAGCAGTTATTTATGAAACACAGTCAGGTAATATACGTTTACCTCTGAGCCTAAGGGCAGATGCATTTATTCCATCTGACATAAACTTGATGAACCATCTGCCTTCAGGTATCCGACAGTCAGCATCTTTGCAAATGTTAAAATCCAAATTAAATAGACTTCTTCCAGTGAATAATACATATGGTTATTCCCATATGGCAATCATTTCCCTCATATGTGTCATGCAAAAATATGCCACGGATACTTTGGCCTGAATTCTATTTTATACTTCTTTAATATTACCCTCCCCCACCCTGCACCCCCGAAATTGTGGCTTTTCTGACAGCAATGAAAATATATATAATTTTCTCTTGCTGTCCCGTTTTCGGAAATCCAAAGAAGGACGTGCCCGAACACTGTGAGTTATATTCTAGCACACGAAATAAACTTCAAGCTTGTCATCCATCTGACCAATTTTTACCTGCAACTTGCTTTCTGCAATACAAGATTGAACTTTCCACTGACATTAATTGGAGGATTGTCGAAGCAGTTCATCTTTTCACTGTAAAGACCTTCCGGTTTATCTTTTGAGTATTTACTACCGGTACTATGTTGTCCTTACAGAAAAATCATAAGCCGTTTTATTTACATCACGTGTAATAGCCCTCTGGGTAACATGTCATGTTTTGTTCTGTGTGTCATTGCACATATCTTGCGTATCATTATTTATTTCAGGAAAACTACTGGATAATCTGTTTGGTACCACTTTGGCAATCCAATGGGATTAAATATATATATAATAATGAATTAGAAATAAAGGTAGACTATATTAAACACAGGCCGAAGACAATACATTAAAGTTCATTGCATACAGTTGAACTTTAGCAAAATTAAGCTCTCAAGGGATTTAGTGACATACAAATAAGCACGTCAACAACTTCATGTGCTACACTCAGGGATAATGAAAACAGCTATTGCTGTTGTTTTATCACTTAAATAATCCCTACACTTCTTGCAGTTGTATGTGGACACAGAATACATTTGGAAACCTTCTTGAGACAAAAACGTTACCAGACCCATACATTTCACGCTTGGAATAAAAGTAACCCAACAACAGTTATTTTCTTTTGGCGCGGGTTGGACGCCTGGTCCAACCCGTCGCAGAGAACCCTACTGCCAGTCGTCATTTTGTCCAAATTAGTGCTTTTTCTGAGGGAAAATTTAAGTGAAAACATTAATTCAGACGATGTTATAGTTACACAGGCCTATGTTTGAAATATTACGCAGACATTCATTGTATGCTGACAAAATTCAATTGAACTATGGGACCAAAATGGCGTGTGGTTCTTGCTAAACAATAAAGACCCCCTCCCCACCACCACCACACACACACACGTACATACGATATTGATTCGCGTCAATTTCCCAATGGCGAGTCGTTTATCATTTAATCCACTGTTGCACATATGTGTACATAATTTTAATACATTTGAAATATAATTTAACATATGTTTATCTTTTGAACATGTGTGTAAAAGATGTACATGTGTAAAATGTACAAATACATATACGTGTAAAACTTTTGCGCGTATATCTATGTATAAATCTTCCTAAGGCAAACCGTTTTAGCACTTAATCCACAATTACACATATGGGTTTATCTTTTTCACATGTGTAAAATTGTTTGAACACTGTTACATGTTTGTAAAATATTTCTTATATAAATGTTATGCCGTCCCTGCTGCTTCAGTGACACTCTTGTTTTATCTCCCTGCAACCTTCCGTCACACAAGAAGTTCAAGCAATCCTGATATATATATATATATATATATATATATATATATATATATATATATATATATATATATATATGTACACGATGTTTTCTGAGGCGCGTATGCATCGCAAAACACCATCTGTATTTGCAAGATAGACATCAATGGCGTCCAGTCAGTCAGTCCTTCATACGAGCATGTTTCACACGTAAATGAGAAATTTACTTTTTCAGTGGTCACCATTTGTCATAAAAGAGGGATTTGGTAAAAGTAACTACACGCTGAAGGGAATAGATATGGACTTGCTAAAAATAATAGCTGCATCTATGAATTTCACGTAAGTTAATATTTTAAGTTTGGTTTGAATAGGGAAACAAAGCAAATGTTGATAACATATCCAGGTGACGATATCGTGGTAGAATTAGGGTAAGTTAAATAGTGATGGTTTTGTGTGTGTGTGTGTGTGTGTTGTTGTAGTGGTTGTTGTTGTTGTTGTTGTTGTTGTTGTTGCTTTTCGTTTCTGTCCCACTGCCTTTAAGCGCAGATTATTTTATCAGTCAGGTGATCTGATGCCAGCACTCTGCATCGATTGCAATTGGTCGCCTGTCTGTGTGTCCACAATTTACGTGTTGGGTTTTGGCCAAAGCGTCAGCCTGGCCAGTCCGCGCTTGTTTCACTTGCCTTCAAAAATATATCACATCAAATACATACGCCCTTTGAATCCAAGTTTCGGCACAAATACAGAAGAGTGGTACATGTACCACTGTAAACTATCATTACCGATTAAGTGCCTTCAACATGCAGTGACATAGATAGGTGTCTTCACGCGTATGGTAAGCCAACAGGGCCATAACGTATAGGTCTTACGCGTAGCCGAGCCTCCACTACACGTACTCGAGGCTCGGCAACGCGTAGTCGAGTAAACCAATCAGATTGCAGTCTCTACTACGCGTAGTCGAGGCTCGGCAACGCGTAGTCGAGCCAAGAAATAAGATTACAGTTTCCACTACGCGTAGTAGAGTCTCGGCAACGCGTAGTCGAGCCAACCAATAAGATCACAGTCTCCACTACGCGTAGTCGAGCTAACCAATAAGATTACAGTCTCCACTACGCATTGCCGAGAAAATGTTCTTCTAGAACGCGTCGCCGTGCCTCGGCGACGCGTAGTGGAGAAACTATGCCTCCCATAGCGTGTAGCCAAACTATCCAATCACTGATGCTCTTGTAAACTGTATTAGACCTGTTGGCTGTTTTGATATCAGTAATGGTTGTAAGGACGTAAATGATTGGTTTGCTTTTCTTCAGCCAAAAGGTGCCATAAGTTGCTCCACTACGCGTAGCCGAAGCTCGACTACGCGTAGTGGAAAACATATTCTCGGCAACGCGTAGTGGAGACTGAAATCTGATTGGTCGGCTCGACTACGCGTAGTGGAGGCTCGGCAACGCGTAAGACCTATGCGTTATGGCCCTGTTGGCTTGCCATACACGCGCTATATCGCAACGTAAGTGAGTCACACAGTGTCAGGGGGGTGTGTCTTGGGAAAACAGGTGCCCAGCAATGTTTCCCTTCCTGCCGAGCGTTTTTGAACAATGAACGCAGCAAATGCTGAAATAGGTTATGCTTGATGACTATGCACCTGATGCACTGGTGCTTGCAAACGTTGTCAAAGTTGTGCACAAAAACATTGTCAACTGCACAGGATTTCACTTTATGGCACCATCAGACATTGACTTCGTTTTCTGCGCGGCTGATAGAATTGCGCTTCAAAATCGTGACCGCTTCCATTGCCGTGCGAGAATCCAGCTTGCGCGTGTGTGTAACTCGTATGCGTTTTTTGCTCTCACGCGAACGTGGGATATTGAATGGTTTTGCACATGCGTGACACAAATACATGTTCTTACCCACAGGAAAATGAAGCAATGTGTAACGAGAACACATAAAAATGTTTATTTGCGTTCGCGCACGCCCAGGCTTAATTCTTGCACAGCAATGGCAACGTCCCGATTTGGGAGCGGAATTCCATCAGCGGCGCAGAAAACGAAGTCAATATCTTGTTCCCTATGTCATGAAACTTGACCAAAATGCAACATAAAAGACACAGATTTTCAAGGAACCCATAAATATGAGACATTTTGTTTACTATACAACTTTATGTTATGTGTTTTGTGTTTCTGTGCCTATCAATTTATGACAGGCTATCAGATTTTGAATTCGTCCTATTCGTGTTCCACGCATACCATACCCAGAGCTTCGTTACCGAACGCACTACCTTGCATCTGCCTAACTGCCTGTCCTTATTATTTATGTATCTAAACATCACACTAAGTGCTGTTTGGTCTGTTATGTCATTCGTTATGACCTCATGTTTTATGAATATTATATGTTTTGTGGTTGGCGCAACCAATATTTATGTACCACTCATAATTTGTATAATCTACTACTCTCATATTTTTTTACCTGGCAATTATGTTATATTGTATAATGCCTCGTCAACAGAACCTTACCTTTTGATTTACCATCGGTTACTGATAGTTGTTAAAGGTTCTTTATTATACTTTAACAGTTTTGACATTACATGGGTATATAAACTGAATATTATAATGTATGCATTCCGAGCCCTACTTTACTTTGTACTCAAATGCTTGCGAAACGTTATAGGTAAATATTTATTTCCCCTTTATTGCGTCACAACTACGTATACAAATTCTATGTTCTGCGAAATTGGAGCTCCATTGCAAACTTTGGGGTTGATGTACGCACTTTTATATATCATTCTACCCCTGGTATTCCTGAATATGTGTATTTTTACAAAGGGACACATATTTTTGTTAGGTTTTATGCTGTATTTTATTTCTCACAGACTCTCACGCAATAAAGAGTATATACTTACAGTTAGTCCCTTACTTATGCTCCTAGCAGGTGATATTGCAATTAACCCTGGCCCGACTCAACACTTTTGCGATATTTCCCTATGTCATTCAAATATTCGAAGTCTTTCCCAAGATAAACTGATGTCAATTCGAGCCAATTTGGTCCCAGATTTCGACATAATTTCTCTTTCTGAAACCTTTCTTTCCTCAAATTCCGCTTCTGAAAATTTCCGTATCCCGGGCTATCATGATGTTATTCGACGTGATCGCCCACATGCAGGTGGTGGTGTCGCAGTTTATGTCTCCAAGGCATTGTTTGCAATTCAACGAATGGATCTAGAAGTAGCCGATTTGGAACTTCTATGGTGTGAGGTTAGGCTTAATAACAATAATTTTCCTCTTGATGTGGTTTATAGACCCCCAAATTCTTCTGTTGAGTTTTGGGAAAAACTCCAGGAGAGCTTTGACTTGGCAAAAAGTACGGGCATCAAAAATATCATTCTAACTGGCGATTTAAATTCCGATTGGAGCACTCAGTCGGGTCAAAAGCTTGAATTATTTATCCGCATTAATCTCCTCTCACGTCATGTGAACGAGCCAACTCGTATCACCGACCAGTCCGCAACTTGTCTTGATCAGATCATCTCAAATGTTCCCTCCTATATTAACGAAGTATCTGTACTTCCACCCTTATCTAATTGTGATCACTGTGTTGTTGGTGCCAACTTATTGTTCCGCAGAAAGAAAGAACCTGCTTACAAAAGAAAAATTTGGCAGTATGAAAAGGCCGATTACAATGCTTTCAGAAATTATCTCCATGGGCTAGACTGGTCACCTTGCTTTATCTCCAACGATATAAACTCGTGTTGTGGTTCGTGGTCCCAACTTTTCCTCGAGGCAGCAGCTCATTGTATTCCTAATAAGTTAATTGAGGTAAGACCTTGTGACCTACCATGGTACTCTTCCCGACTTCGATCACTAAAACGCCAGGTCCAACGTCAGTATGACAAAGCTAAAAGTAGAAATTATGAAAATAATGAATGGGCCTCGTTTTGTCGTATGCGTAATACTTACCAAGAGAAACTCAAAGCGGCAGAAGATGAGTATAACAATAAGCTTCGAGCTGATTTGACAAACCCTTCTCGGAGGGATAAATGCTGGTGGCGTACGGTAAAGTACTTTTTAAACAGAAATCACGTACACTCAGTTCCTTCCCTTGTACACGAAGATCAGCATATCTCTGATGACCTCGCTAAAGCTGAAATTTTTAATTCCTTCTTTCTGAAACAGTGCCAGGTTGATTCTTCGACAGCTAGCTTGCCAGACCTATCCAATATTCCTGATCTTAGGCTTGATTCATTAACTATAATGGAATCAGAGGTTCTTGAAACACTTCTTAATTTGGACACTACTAAGGCTTCCGGTCCTGATGGTATCAGTGCACGACTTTTGAAGGAAGCTGCCCCTGCCATAGCGCCACAACTTACTAAATTGTTCAATTTATCACTAGAGAATAAAGAATTCCCAGCTCCTTGGAAAAAAGCAAATGTTTCTCCTCTACATAAAAAAGGTCCGGATAATATATGTAACAATTACAGGCCTGTCTCCTTACTAAGCTGCACTGGTAAAGTTTTTGAAAAAATAGTGTTCAAACATGTATTTAATTTTTTCCGTGATAATCTAGTCATTTCGGCCCATCAATCTGGCTTTATACCTAATGATTCCACTGTAAACCAACTCTTATTTTTATATCATGAACTATGTCTCGCTATCGACAATCACAAGGAAGTTCGCATTATATTTCTGGATATTAGCAAGGCATTCGATAAGGTTTGGCACTCTGGTCTACTATTCAAATTGCGTAAAAATGGGATTTCCGGTAATTTACTTGATTGGTTCTGTAATTATTTAAGTAATCAATATCAACGAGTCGTCTTGAAGGGACAGTCCTCTAGCTGGGGAAAAATTTGTGCAGCGTACTCGGACCACTCTTATTTCTGATCTACATTAATGACATTGTGGATCTGGTTAAATGTAAAATTAAACTCTTTGCAGATGACACTACCCTTTACTTGGATATTGAAGACCCAGCTGAAGCTGCTGAAACTATTAACTCCGATCTATCTGCCATAAATCAGTGGTCACATGACTGGCTGGCTACATTCAACGCATCCAAAACTGATTCTATGCTAGTTTCTCGCAAAACTAATTCTCCCATTCATCCACCTATCTATTTTCAAGATCATGTCCTACAAGATGTCCAACAACACAAACATCTTGGTGTCACATTACGTTCAGATCTTCGATGGACTGATCACATAACGGAAATAACTAACAAATCTATCAAATTAGTAAATATTATGAAGAGTTTAAAGTTTACTTTGGATAGAACAACTCTAGAAACCATCTATATGTCTTTCGTAAGACCCATTCTTGAATATAGCAGCCAAGTGTGGGGTGGTTGTACAGTGGTCGAGGAGGTTAAACTTGAAAATGTTCAGTTAGAGGCCGCCCGCGTTGTCACAGGTGCAATGCGAAGGACCAGCAGCGCCAAATTATACGAGGAAACGGGATGGCATACCCTGACAAAACGGCGCGAATTGTCTAATCTATCAATAATGTATAAAATAGTGAACAACCTTGCCCCAGATATGCTGTGCTCCCTAATTCCCTCGGTTCCGGATCCTCACTTACAAGCTCCCAATACCCGTCAAAAATTTGATCTTCCACGTTTCAGGGCCCGCACTGTCCTCTTCGACAAATCCTTCTTTCCTTCCACAGTGAGACTATGGAACGAGTTACCTGTAGACATACGAAAATCTCCTTCTATTTCAGTATTTAAATCTAAAATCTCACATCCTGTAGAGAGATCATTGGCATTTGACGAATTGTCTAATTTTGGTGACAGATTCAATGCTATTCAACATACCCGCTTACGTTTAGGTGCTAACCAGTTAAATTCATATTTATGCAAGATTGCTGTTAAAGATTCGGCGACATGTCCATGCGGCTTAGCCTCTGAAGATGTGTGGCATTACTTTTTTCCTGTCCTTTATATACTGTCTTCCGTTCCAAATTACACACGGAAATAGCAAGATATGCACCTTTCACATTGCAAACAGTGTTATATGGTTCTCCCATTTGTTTTCTTCCCGACAATTTCAAAATATTTGCAGCAGTCCATGAATATATAGCCAGCAGTGGACGCTTTAAGCGTGCAGGTATTGGTTGACTCATACATTGTTTATATCTATGCAAGGTAGGGTTGTACCCTCCTCACAACAGGGCATGGTTATCATATCATTTATCTGGGTCATTGGTATGGAACACGACAATCCTGTTACAGTACATGGAGAACTGTAATGTTCTGTCTGTCTCGTCATAGTTTCGTCTTCTTGTTTACGTTACTGTGTGTTTGGTTCCGTACTGTTCTTGCGTCTTCCTTCTGCGAGAGAGATTCATATAGGGCAGAGCCCTCTTTCTCAATCGCGACATTGCTATCAAATGTACTTCAATGAGTTTGTTGCAAAATAAAAATATGTTTAAACCAAATATGAGACACTGGACTGGAACAGTTAATTATCCAGTAATCATAGCTGTATTAGCCTCAAAAACAGGAAAATACAGAGTGGGGAATAACCCTATCCATATCCTCCTAGTTCTCCCGACACTACTTTCATGACCAGGGTCAAAGGTCAGTGCCTAGCAGAAGATATTTTTCCCAGGCACAGCCCCCTTGACATTGACATCGACGTCGCCCATAGCCCAGGAACCTTCTCTCTTTCGCTGAGATTTACTTCTTATCCTCAGGCTCAGTAGAGCGTATTATATTTTGGACTAGATGTTGTCCTGCTAGACCACTATAGACGGTTTCAACAGTTTTCAATGTTCAAACTCTTGAAGTTTAACCCAAGCACATGTTGGCATCCCACGTGACTTACTACCTCATCAAGTGCCGTATCATCACATTTACTATTTTGTTACGCGCTTGAAATAGAGCATGTTACTTCTTCGAAAATAAATTTATCATTGTTATATATATGGTTTCTTTATTTTGAGCCTAATACAGCTACAATTACTGGATAAAAGTAAAACCAACCACGGAGATAATACTGCTGCCCAGGAAGGCCTGGTTCATGCCTTACGTGATCATTCCTCGTCCACTTCGTGGACTCGCAAGTGATGCTGACAGGCATGAACTCAGCCTTCCTGGCCAGCAGTATTCTCTACTAGGTTAGTTTTACAATTGTATATTGTGCAATTGAGGTATTTATTGAAAGGTCTGCATGAAATATACAACCTTTTACGAGGCGGAGATGGTGACCATATCAAAACAACACCGTCGTTGCCGCAGAAATGGGGCTACACGCAACCGACCAGCAAAATCACCCCACAAACAACCACCTGTTTAAAAAAAAAAAAAAAAAAAAAAAAAAAACCGGCCGACCAAATCAACCGTGACCAAGTTGTAAGACAAAGTTAACAGAAAAACTGGCCAATGTCATTAACGTGTGCTGTTATTTTGGAGTAAAGTCAACCCAAACTCAGCATTTTATTTCAACTTGTCTGGACGGACAACTTAGGCCCGAGAAAAAGCATAGCTGCTGGATATAGCCACAATGGGTGCGGTATCAATATCTAATATCACTAGGTTTTAGGTGTCTGTTCTCCGAGCTACCAGAGCAAAGAGTCGTCAACGTAATTTTTAAAAGATGACTTACAATCTTAACTTTAATCTGCCTGCTCGGTTTTGTCTGAAGCAGTTATGATCGTTAGTTATAAATTCAAATGCAATGCCAAGGCATGCACACACACACACCTTGAGCGCCCATTTAAACATGGCACAATGCATTGTGGGAAAAGAAAATAACAGTGAATCGCGGCCACGTCTTTTCAGCAAGGTTCCAGGTGTCCATTCTCCAAGTTACAAAGGTAAACGGTCGTTAAAGTACTTTTAAAACATGACTTACTATCTTAACATTAATCTGCCCGCTTGGTTGTGTCTGAGGCAGTTATCATTAGTTACAAATCCAAATGCGACACGGCACCTTCGAGCGCCATTTTGAACATTGTGCTATTAATGCATTGATTGTGGGGCAGTCTCACAAAAGTACACTGATTTGGATATCAAAGTGAATCGCGGCCACAACATATATATGGTTATTGAAGCTCTGAAATAATTGCAAAATATATATTTTTGGTTTCATATTATAACCCTCTTCCCAACCCCACTCGGCAAGATCGTCCCAATGCTCATTTACAAACCATTGGCATTGGGTGCGTAACTCACTATTTTCACAATGACAGCCAAGTTGATTGGATGTTTTGAAAAGGGAATCTTCCAAAATAAATGTGTGATTAGAGTTAAGGGAAGGTTAATTTGTCGAATGAATGTAATGTACTATATATAGTGGGACTTTTCCAGAGTGAGCACTGCCTGAAAATATAAATACAAGACAAACAATGACCAGTTGTAGGCCCCAGAAATAGTATTTTGTATCAGACATAGAAGTCACCCTGAGGCAATAAGATAAGAGTCAGCAATGACCTGAGTGCCTCGCGCCCCACTGCATCAAAGACGAAGCTCAATGGAGAAGGTGGATACAGGTCCGAAAGTACTGGCAAGTTTTTTTTATATATAAGTGGTGATTAACATGTTCCAGTTAAACGCTTTCTTGGCAGTGATCCAAGGCTGGTAAATTTGGTAAGCTCTGGATAAATTTTAAACCATTATAGTTAGGTCATTCTGGCCAATGATAGCAAGTCAACCTGTCTATCAAATTATAAATCATCACCAGGACATAAAATTGCGTTTAATTTTGGAAATATTTTCATGTTATAAGTATGATTCCAACATACATCGATCTTTTTTCTACAGGCATGTGTAAACTTCATCTTTGGGTTGTTAAAATAATTTTTTCAACTGATATGCCTAAAATCTTATTTTTCAGATTTTTGTTTAGCATTCCAGAAGATAAAGAATGGGGTGTCCAGAGGAATGGGTCTTGGACGGGCATGGTGGGACAACTGGCGGAAAAGGTGTGTTTTTCATTTATTTGTACATTCATTCATTCATTCATTCATTCATTCATTCATTCATTCATTCATTTATTTATTTATTTATTTATTTATTTATTTAGGAAATTAATATAATCACTAACTGTGGTTCGTGCCCATTGATATAACATGTCAAATAGTGACAATAAGCAGGGATCAGTCAATGTGGAAAATGAAAGGAAATTTTCTAGTATATCGTCCTGATATAGTGTACGCGCAACATACGCCTAGCTAAAGGTAGACAATATTGGTATGTGGGCGTATGGGTGCGTCGTTTCACGACCTGCAAATAAAGGCAAAAAAAAAACAAAAAACAAAAAAAAAAACAAAAAACAAAAAACAAAAAAAAAACAAAAAAAAACAAAAAAACCCAGATAAGCTGAATATTTTAGGGGTATAAAAGCGCAAAAAATCCACATTTTTTCTGTAAAATACCGCAGCAACGCATTATTCTTTATGCAAGCGTGGAGATCCATTGACCATACATGCAGATAACAGTCAGTGTTTGTTCCCTAGCTATTCGCTGGCGTGGCCCTGCATGTTTCAGCGGGATCAATTATTTTGCACAAGTCAATCAATTACTGACTCGTTATTGCCTATTGTGCTATTCCTGTACTACGGCTGCACCTTTTTTACCAATGAATCCCCTTGGGACTATGTACCGGTTAGTATGAGAAATGCGTTATGTCCTTGGCCTTTGACCAAATGCGGGTGCCAAAATCATCATTGACTTTTTATGTAAATCAGAATTAAGTTTATAGCCCAGCCTCTCATCAATTTGCCTGACTTATGCTATACGCAATGTATATTTTGAATCTTATATTGCATTTTTTCTCTTGTTTTCTTTTTCATGTAGTAAAATGAATAACCTGAGCATGAAGAAACGTTATGA
Source organism: Hermodice carunculata (assembly GCA_964020975.1). Taxonomy (NCBI): domain Eukaryota; kingdom Metazoa; phylum Annelida; class Polychaeta; order Eunicida; family Amphinomidae; genus Hermodice; species Hermodice carunculata. The sequence continues at coordinate 16,655,999 of OZ026617.1, read as the reverse complement.
TGACATTGTTCGCACCGTCACGTAACTTCAATGTGGTCCACATTGTGGTGTGGTCATAGCAAGTTAGATTAGTTGTCAACGATAGAGGTACTACATTGTTGATACATGTAACTTATCTAACTTGCCATGGCCACATCGATATATATATATATATATATATATATATATATATATATATATATATATATATATATATATATATATATATATATATGTATATAAATCCCTTGGGCCCTACGTTCCACAAAGAGACCAGAAATGACGAAGATGTGGAAAAGTATCACTAGTTAGTATATGAAACGCACAATACGTGACATTGATCATATTAGTTATGGTCATAGGTGTATGGAAATATTTGGACTCCGGAAGCATTGATGTTCTTTCCGTAGCGTAAACCACAGAAGGGGCATCGACGCCTACGGATTTAAAATATCTTCATACACCTTTGGCTATAAGACTGCTTTGGCTGGTATCATTAAACAAGTAAATACCCGTATGCCCCGAAAAATCGCTGTATAAATCATGGTAAAACATGTCCTCTTGCCAAAACAGGCACGTAAATAAAATTATCTGTTGAAAAAGTCAGTCATGTTCTTTAATCTCACACTGAGCTTCATATAAGGAGTCATCATATATACTTGGAAGACGTATTCTCTTTTTTACGCACAAATATTAGTGACATGGTTGATTCCCGTTAGCATGTTTAGTGTATGGTATCGTTGCGGTTGATTGTCACCGTTGCTTAGCTACAGGGACAGAGATTTTTGTCAGAAATCAATATGTTAGTCCCGTGTCTCAAGTTTTACCTTTATCCGACCTGAACGTGACCGTAATATGTGTAAAGCGTTATTTGGTAGCACGGGTATGCATCTGCTCGATTGTGAGAGATATTTGTCATAAAACCAGAGAACTGTGACAGTCCTGTGCTCAGCTGACCTTGCATACAGAGACTGAAGTGGTCCTGTGACCTTCGAAATAATATCAAGGTCACTTTTCTGTAATATAAGACTGTGATAATTTTTTTTTTTTTTTTTTTTTTTTGCAATTTCAAGTCTTCACTCATTCAAAGTGTTGGAGTCATCAATTTGAAATGAAATGTGACAGGATCCACCATTACCAAGATAAAAGTCAATATGTTTGTTTGGCGTTTCAAGGTCAAAATTAACTACGCCACAAGAAACCCTACAGCTAATTTCTTATTAGTGTTTAATAGTAACCATGGGCCAATGGTCCACCGTCACCGAGATATTATGCAAAGATATCCGTTTTATGTTTTAAGAGTAAAATCAATAACACCAAAGAAACCCTATAGCTACTTTCCTATTAGTGATTAATGTACATAAAAAAATAAGTTAGAGATCAGTGCAGTTATATGCCATATTTTTTTCCACCATACATATTTGGTTGCAATTTATAAACAAAATGTAGCAGCAAGTTGTTTCTCGGTGCAAACGAATGCGGGTTTCTCAAAACGTAATCATGCGAAAAATGTCGGCCACATCAAATAAGTCAAGGTCCTTTCATCGGGTGACAAAGTCTTATTGCGTAAGTCTTCAGTATGAAGTGTGTCCGCCTTGTCGCGCAATGCGCTCATTACAGCAAGACTGCATGCTGCGTATCACTTTTGGAACCTTTTCCTGTGGTAGATCTACCCATGCCTGTTGAAGGTAAGAAGAAATAATACCAAATTCCATAAAATTTGGGTTACAAATGACCATCATTTTCCAATATCTGTAGAAGTGTACTGGTCCACTTACCCCCTCCCTCCTCCCGCGTACTGAAAGTACAAATTCAAAAATGATTAAAATATTGAACCATCCCTAAAACTATGTTAATATACAGCAAATTGTTTAGAATTTTCAAATTTTTGAATTTGGCCTGACTAACTTTAAATTGAAGGTCACAGCACAGAGTTGTGACGAAAGCAGGACTCGTCAGAGAAGATTAAATTTTTCCATTGGATGTTGATTGTCTATTGAAAATGTGCTCTGTACCATTCCAAGCGTTTCTCACGATGTCCTGTATTCAGTATCACGTGACAAACAAGATGCCTGGCCCGAAGCCATCTTCGGTGAAACCTATTTCTGACTATTTTTGATGACACACGAGCATTACATGGTGACATCTTGCAGCCTGGTCCGTATCTGTGTTGCGGGAGTAAATTTGTTCCTCAGCGCTACAAGCTGCAAAAACTGGTCATCTTGCGCAGTAGTTATGCATGTTCTTGTAGATCTTGGCCGTGCTCCAAACTGCCTGTGTCTCTAAACCTGCTGGACAACCTGGAGATCTCGACGACGACTGAACCTTCTGAAAGCTCAGCTGTACTGACAAGTCAACCGAGCTTAAAATACACCCGATGGCTGTTCATGTCGGAAAATATGGCAAGGGTACAATGTCGTGCTTGTGTTAGTATTGTGTGCCTCTATTCTCCTGGATAAACACAACACAACCACCCCCGTCGCCCCAACCCCACCCACCCCGAATTTTCAAGCAGATTCAATTTTACTTCATTTATGCAGCAGTTTCATTATTTGACCCTTCTATGGATGGGGTTGTGATAAACAATGCTACACACAAAAACATAAACATCGCCATGTGCCTGTTCAATTACAATTGACCATATTGTACTGTTTTGACCCATCGGAACTGACATGCACTTTTCTATTGAAAAGAGAATATTTGACTTATGTTAAACAATTCAAAATGTTTGTTAAAACTGTGCCACATTCCTTCTCAAAAGGTTTTTTATATGCCTGTATCTACAACGAAGCCACCTTTAGGAAACGGCCAGGTTGATTCTTGGTGCACATTCTTGTCAGGTAACACATGCAAATAGTTGCAGTGTTTATCACCACCCCCGTCCTCAAGCGGAAGAAAAATTCAGTGATGCTTTAATGACACAGCTAGGCTGAAGTTAAGTCCGTTTGATTAACAAAATCTGCTTTTTTGTGTGACAATATCCGTTTGTCCGCCTATCGTATGAAGGGGGTGGGGGTGGGGGTTCAGTACGCTGGTACAGGTAATTATTTTTCTAGAGTATGCAGTACGGAAAATAAAAATCTTTCAAAATTTTGGATAGTACGAAGTACGCAAAATAAGAGGATTTCCAGTACGGTAAATAAAAAGCCCCAGTACTCCAGTACGGGAAACCCCTTTCCCACCCTCTCGTATCGGTATCATTCATTTACCAACTTAACAGTGTATTGTTGAACGGTCTTCTTGACCGACCGCGGTTTAATCACACAGTCTGTCGGGGGATTCGTGGTTCCAGCAAACAGCGGGTATGTGTCCGTTCACCATACATGTGTGATTAAATAACGTTTTTAGTATATTAAGGTCACGTTCCGACCGCATATGAGATCATAAAGGGGAACAAACACTCTATTTTCACTTCGCAAATCACAGAGGGGAAACAATCAGTAGAACAGACAAACCCTTGGCCAAATTGTAGTGCATTACATACAGTTAGCTGCACAAATTGGGGAAAAAAGTCAATTATTTATGACATTGGGTACCTTTTATTTGATATTTCCCATATATTTTTCACTCAAAGTAAACCCCCAAAATGTAAAACTTAATGGCAATAATGCATGTCCACTGCGCGTATCGAGTGATCAATGCACTAGACACATACACTTATGGCGTGAACATCGTTGTGGATCAAAATTGTCAACAATAGGCTGATTTTGTGTAATATGTCATATCTACTAAGGGCTTTTTAGACATACTTGAAGAGGGAATATCGATACAATACAGGACAAACACAATTACGCGTACTTGGAGGCACCGCCACATGAAACAGATGCTTTGCCAAATGCGCGCAATGCAGACCCTGTCCCAATGCCACACCTGTAGCGCGTGTCTATGGGGAGGCCTTTGTCTTATATACTGAACCCCAATGAAAAGTATCCACATGCCAATTTTGAAGTATTTTATTGTTTATACTTGAAACATTTCATACCTAGACGTGCTTAGAACTTAACAAAGCATTCACTTTTCTGGCGTAAAAATAATGTCACGCTCTACCGACATTAACGTCACTTACAGGCAAAAAATGTCATTAACTGCCCTAATTGAAAGTCACACAAATTTTTCTGTTCAATATGGGATGTGGCCACCTCGAGCATCAACACATGCTATACATCTGCGGCGCATACTGCTGACCAGGGTTTGAATTCTGTGTTGGGGAACATTATTCCATTCTTCCTGCAGAGCTTGGATCAGCTGGTTTCGGGTAGTAGGCCTAGGTGTCCTCCGTTGAATACCTTGGCCTAACTGATCCCACAAATGTTCAATAGGGCTCAGATCGGGTGAGAACGCTGGCCATTCCATGACATTGATGTTGTTCTCATTGAGAAAGTTCATTGTTAATCTTGCAGAGTGTGCACGTGCATTGTCCTGCTGAAAGATTGCCAGATCTTGATGCTGCTCCATAAATGGGACCATGTGCGGCTCCAGCACCTCATCAATGTACCGCCTAGCATTGAGGATCCCTTGAATGACCACTAGGGGTGTCCGGTAGCGGTTGCTGATGCCTGCCCACACCATGACAGAGGGTCCACCCCATCGATCTGCCTGACGGACACAGGCATCTGCATATCTCTCCCCAGTCCGGCGCCACACACGTTCTCTGCCATCTGCTCTGCTGACACAAAAACGGGACTCGTCAGTAAAAAGGACGGTATTCCACTGCTGGCGAGTCCACCTGGAGTGTGCTCTACACCACTGCAGTCGTCTTTCTCTTCTGGGTTGGGTCAGCAGGTTACCCCTGTAAGGTCTTCTGGCTGTTAGGCCACTGCTCCTCAGTCGCCTCTCCACAGTAGAACTACTGACAGGACGGTGATTCACCCCTTGAGTCTCACGGGCTGTTTGGGCTGCTGTACGGAAACGGTCTCGCAGGTGCATCAGCCGGATGTGACGGTCTTGGCCAGGTGTTGTCACTCTTTCTCGGCCAGGCCTAGGCCGATCATCTACGGATCCAGTTTCTTGTTGCCGTTCAATTAGTCGTTGGATGGTGCGCCGAGTACACCCCATTCTTTGTGCGATTTGAGTGATTGGGACTCCACCCTCTGCAAGCCCCAAAGCATGGTGTCTTTGACCTTGGCTCAGACGCGGCATGATCGCCTCAACACACCTGAGACCACTGGCTTTTTTCTTGGCTGAACATCCCTTTTTAAAGTCACTGAAAACATCAGGTCATTTTAGCCATCCAATAGGAGTGGTGGTCAGAAGCCATATTCGGTGCACAAAAGTCACATGCATTATGTAACAACCCAGCAAAAGTTAAAAAGTTGTCCTGAATGACCCTGATGTAGGCTCCAAACCATGCATATATGCACACACAGTACTTAGTAACTTACAAAATTAATGTGTTAATTTTTTTATGTGGATACTTTTCATTGGGGTTCAGTATATGAATAAGAAGGTATGAAAGCTTTGACAATGTGGCCGGGACACGCTGATTTGTAGTGGACAAGAAAGATGTACATGAGAGCTTTCAACAAAACTAAACCTCTGTTTTCTCCTGCCATTGTATTAAAGTTTATGTGGGTTCAAATGAAATACACTTTGCACTTGCCAATTCAGCGTTAAAATTACTTTATTGCTGTGTTCGTGGCAAACACTCCGTTGATACAACTGTCTCTACATTCACGCCGGCGTTTTGGTGAATGCTGAAATGTCATTGGTTGATCCCTTTGTTGTCACGACTGGGGTCACCTCGTGCTCAGGGAGTTGCCGTGATTCCAACACACAAAATATACATGTGTACTTCAAAACAAACTGAGTGCATTTTTTTTTTTTCATAATGGTGGCGTGCGCCTACTTGTATGTAAATTACGATACGTGCAGGACATAATCCAAACAATGTCTATCCCTCAAAATCAAAATGCACACATGTATAACCTGGCCCACATGATAAATTTTTAAGTGTATTTGGCAGAGGTGATTTCACATATTTTGATTGAAAGCTTGATATGGATACGATACGCACAGTATATACGTCGAATGAATATAATGTACAATATATAATGTGACTTTTCCAGATTGACCATTACCTGAAAATGTTAATACAACGCCAACCAGTGACCAGTTATAGGATCCAGAATTAGGATTTTGAATCAGACAGTGAAGTCGCCCTGAGGCAATGAAATAAGGGTCAGCAATAGGCTGAGTGCCAAGCGCCCCATTGCGTCAAAGACGCAGCTCAATGGAGAAGGTTGCCCCGATAGTGGATACAGGTCCGAAAGAGCTGGGAAGTTTCTATATAAGTGGTGACAAAGGCCTCCCGATTGACACGAGCTGCAGGGGGGGGGGGGGGGGGGTGGAGGGATGCGGGAGAGAGTCTTCATTGCGCGCACTTTGCAAAGCATCTGTTTCATGTGCCTGTGCTTGAAAGCAAAGATCTGAACAATCGACATTTAGGATTACATATGACTTATTATTTGACTGTATGCCTCAGAGAAAAATGACAATTCTTTTTTGTTGATAATTAAATTAAATTAAATCTTCACATTCCGTAGTATAACCTGGCTGAGAAGAAGCCTCATCCGCCTCCAATCTCACTTTCATGTTTTCACCTTTTCACAGCATTAACATTTGACCTTTGATGTATACATTACAAAAATATACATTGTTACATTGTTGCCCAACATCAGTAAAAACGGATGAAAACTGACCTAGTTATATGGCTAATGGAAAACCTTCAGGCGCCTAAACTACCCGAACCTATGACCTATAGAGGTCAAATGTTGCATGGTTTCAGAAATGTGCATTCTTATCATTCCTATATATTGAGCCCAACATTATTAAATTCCGATGGAAATTGACCGAGTTATGCCTACATTAAAATCTTCAGATGGCCAGACGACTTTGATTCTGACCTTAAAAAGTTACATGTGGATGCGCATAGTTCGGCTTTGAGTTAGGCTAGGCAACAAACTCAACATCACCCAGATCCCTTGATAACTTTAAAGTTACAGACCAAAACGTGTTTCCGTACTAGGTGAGGTACCCACAACATTAGGTAAAGGTCATGAATCGAATACGCAAGATAAAAGCACATGAGATGAGATACAAACAATGTCCAATATTATTCCAAACGTCAATGAAAATTTCTAAATATGGACAAAACATAAAAACTTTAAAAGGTCATGACCTACAAAATGTAGGTCTAGGTAGCAAATCAAGAATCAAGTGCAAGACTTCTGTACACATGTGGAATCTCGCTAGAATGATGATTGGCAGGCCGCATCCATCTCTGAGATTTCACACATACCATTTTAGATGAAAAAGTCGTTATTTTTCAAACGACCGTGTGATCTTGACCTTCAAACCTGACGGTGTAAGTTACAGTTTGGTTTATGTTGCCAGAGTCCAGCTATCTACACAGCCCAACATCACTTTTCAAATTGTGGGAAAACGATTTTTCAACATTGCGTCCTGTAAAAGTTGAAAAGTAGGTCCATGTCACCAAGGAAATATCAGGTGTAAAATTCAGTATAATTCAGCCCCTGTAACCACTCTCCAATTTTTTCTTCAAATGGGCATATGGCATTGACATTCAACCCTGACCCCACATGTTCTTGACAAAATGTGCCGAGGGAACCAAACGTTTCAGAGATGGTCTGTTGACCAGGACGCGGGTTACAAATTTTAAAGTTATGTTAAAAGATGAAAAGTAACAGTACATGCGTTAAAATCATCAGATGTCCTTGACCTCTGGGGTTATTTGCAACGACTTTAACATCAATGCACTGATAAATGTTTGAATTACAAGGCAAACTATATTCCCCGTGATTCAGGATACTTGAGATACTAGGCCATGGCCACAAACTGAATGTAATATATTGGATGAGATACCAGGCCTGTAGCGGGGGGGGGGGGTCGATCTACACCCCCATCTGCGCCAAAAGTTCGAATAATATTCCCTCCCCCCACCCACCAAAAACAATAATAATACTGAAACAACAACACTGAATAGGAGAAAACAAAACAAAAACAGCAAAAACAACAAAAACCGGAAAGAAAGAAGCAAGGTATTTCTTTAATACACGTTTACAATAATAATTATTCTCCACATAAGATCCGCGCAATAATTTGTTCAACCACGAGTAATCTCCTTATTCGGATTGATTATAGCACTTTAAAGAACGAAAAATAAATCATTTTACATTTTTCACATTTTTTCAATATATCAAGACCTGTTTAAGGTCCATGTTTGCATAATGCTCTGCCTATTGGAAAGCATACTATTCATAGTAAAAATATCGCACCACTAAAAAAATTTTGGACATTTTAACTAGTTTTCAACTGTTTTTCTTGGACCTTTATTTCATTTATTGCCGTTTTGTTAATACATCAAACCCAGCTTTAGAAATGCTCTTTGAGACAGAACTGAATGAGTACCTTTAAATTTTTTATTGAAGGAATGAAAATGAGCTGTTTTACCTTCAATGTTTCTTATGTCTAAACTTGGTTCTTTGACATTGGACCTTTAAGTTTTATGTCGAAACTTGGTTCAACAATACTGGACGTTATTAACGTTGGTTAATAACTTATCTAATATTGGACCTTCTCGATATGTTTAGAGCAACTTCTGGTCCACATTTGATAGCGTCACTTTCACTGAAGCTGCATTATTTGTATGTCGGTGTGACTGGAAGCCTGCTGTAAAGAAACAAATTTAAATGAAAATCAACAAATATTACAATTATTAAGGTGAAACAAAAAATGAAAAAAATAACCAAAGTACGTAGAAAAAAGTAAAAAAGAAGGGAAATATCAAGAAAAAACTAAGGCATTTAAATTCAAAAGTGTACTTATGTTTTTACTTTTTATTATATAAAAGATTTTTTTGAAGTACGTCCATGTAAAGATAGCTGTCAACTCTATGGAAGGTCCACCTTCGAACAGTGTAGTTTAATAACCGGCTAAGATGTGTTCAGAATATAACTCATCATGGTATACCTGGTAAAGTAATAAGAATATAAGAGTGTTACGAGAGCTTTAGACCTGAAACACCGTAAAGACTAGTTTTAATGTAACCGTGCTTTGCCCTGGTAAACTAAGTCAACTATCCTCTTTCGGACTCCATGAAGTTAAAAATTCACATATACATGCGCAAAGAATGCATGCATGACCTATTAACGAGTGCTTGATAGGTCCATGATGCATTGTTGCAAAGACAATGATCAACAGATCACAAATAAGATAAAGTATGACCTTTTCCTTTTGGTGACAAAAATCTGCTTTGACCTGAAATTATAATGTGACATCGGTATGCAAAAATGTGGAAATAAATTGTTACCGGTTCAACCACATTTTGTTCTGTGTTCACTGAATTGTTGCTAACCCGTGTGCCTAAAAAACTGCCAACAGATTTTCTTTGTTTGATTTGGAAAATATATTTTGCTTTTTTGACTTTTGTAAAATTTATATTCACACCTGACAGATAGATAGATAGATAGATAGATAGATAGATAGATAGATAGATAGATAGATAGATAGATAGATAGATAGATAGATAGATAGATAGATAGATAGATAGATAGATAGATAGATAGATAGATAGATAGATAGATAGATAGATAGATAGATAGATAGATAGATAGATAGATAGATAGATAGATAGATAGATAGATAGATAGATAGATAGGACGGGGGTGCATATATTTATGTGTACGGAGCGACTCCGCTTTTTTGGCCAGTATTGCAAACACATGTAAATGTGTATAGGCTATGTATATATGCATGACATGATGTAGCACACATGTAGCTACATGATTCAAAGAATTTGTAACTTTAGAGTATGGTAAGCCAGTATATTACCTGCGAAGCAGACTCTTATGTTCTTGTTTATGTATGTACTCGGCCGCTTCGCAGGCAAGCCAATATACTGAAAAGGTCAAAAATTTTGGAAAGGAGACGCGCCCATAATCAAAGTCTGGTTACGGGTCTGGATACAGTGTCCAATGTTGTTCAAAAGTCATTGGTAAGTCAAAATTTTGACACTCAAACTATTTTCAACGTAAATAAAATGCCAAGGTCATAACCTCTACGAAATAGGTCAAGGTCACATAAAAAGTACTAGGTTTATAACATCATTACACAAGTACAGTCCTCCTGAAATCAAGACTGGCAGACCTCAACCGTCTCTGAGATTTAAGGTGTACAAAATTCTTTAAAAAAAAAAAACGTGTTTTTTTCAAACAGTCATAGAACCTTGAACATTAAGCCTGACGGGTTGGTTTATATTCAGTTTTTTTGTGTGTGTGAATGGAGCCCAGCTATCCATAGAGCTGAACATCACTTGAATCAGTTGATAATTTTGCAATTTATAGGAAAAATTATTTTTCAGCATGGTGTCATGATCGGAGACAGTCAAGGTCACTAACGATATCGGGTTCACATATTTAGCGTATCCCACACGTTGTCGCCCCAGGTCGGGGGCGGGGGGGGGGTCTTTACAGTTCCTGATATTCCGTCCATGTGAAATTAGTTTACAACGTTAGAAAAAACAACAACTTTTTTTCAAATGGCCATATGACTGAATTTTAGGTCTGATCCCACATGTTACCATTGACAAAATGTGCTGAGGGCATCAATTTTCAATAGATGGTCTGTTTGACGGGATTATATAATGAACTTTAGAGTTATTGTCTAAAAAAAACAGTAGGTGCCGAAACCAGGAACAAGTAGGCCCACGTGCATATAGCACGCGACACATCTGGTGCCAAAGTGCCATATAGGCCACAGTGACTCCATAAATAAATCACCGGAACAGGTGCGTCTGGGGTCGTTCTGTTGGGGAGTTTGGGCCTGGTTCCTAGCTCGGGCAAAATGAAAATGGAAAAATTAAACCTGCTCGTGAGGTGCGATAAACAGCACTTTCAGTGATATCATTATATTCTTAACAGGAAGTAGTTCTGGTCTTGTGTCCAGTTAAATGCTATGGCATGCTTATAAAAGCTGTTGACTAACGGCATGTTTTGCAAGGACAAATTCACGAAACAACATAAAGCAAATGACATTTGATGGCGCAACTTTTTGCATATATATCATTATTATTTTTAACTGGTGTAGACATGACATAAAATGACGATAATGGTAATTTATTCAACTCTGTTATCAGAAAAATGTACATGTAAATACAGATAATAGATACATGCATAGGAATAACAAATCATAGTACACTTTCCGAGAGTTCATAAAAAACTGTCCGCGGCACACTACCAAATACAAGGTAACCTATAATGATACATTTTCATCACAAATTTGAGATTTGGTCGTATCTGTTCTAAATTTTAATACTTTGCATCCAGAACCAAGTTTATTTGCGATAAACTTGAGTCAAGAGGATTCAAAGATGTACTTTTAATGAAATATTTCTACAAATTTCGCTGTAAAATCCAGAGACTGTTAGAAAGTTTGACTTCAATAATTTTAGATATTTTAGACTTTCCTGTTCTGCTACTAAATTTTATATTTGGCATCATTCTGTTATAATATTCACCTTTCAGACCTTATAGGCTAGCTTGTTTTCTGTGGGGTTAAACCCTAGGTGCTATCGGTAGCAGGCAGTGGCCTACGATAGAGATCAGATTGCCTAATTGTACTTGATATCTGGTTGAGAAAAATAATATTTTGATTACATTTTCTTGACTTAAAAGTTAATGACTGTCATTCTTTTCTGGCATGCCCTAGAAATTTTGCTATCAATATCCAAAGATTGTCAGAAGTTTGGCTGCAATAATTTTAGAGATTTTCGACTTGCTTCTTTTGCTTCTTAATTTAATCTTTTGTCATCATTCTTTTCTAATATTCACCTTGCTTACATGTTTTCTGTTAGGTTACGCCCCCCCCCCCCCCTTGGGCTCTCGATAGCAAGCAGAGGCCGAAGACAGTTACAAGTTTGCCTAATTGTACGTAAAATCTGGTAAAGAAAAATTGTGTTTTGACAACATATTTTGACTTAAATGCTAATTAAATTTCATTTTTTTCTCACATGCGTAAGTACACATTTACTCAATGCCAATAAATTACTCAAATTTGACAGTATTTACTTGAATGTGACAAACCGTAGTCATTATGTTTAAGCATTGACTCACGGTTGGCTGCGAAATAGATCTTTATTGTTTGGAGACTTTCAAAGGGAGGAGTAGGTATCATAATGGGGTTTGTTTACATTTCTGGTGCAGGATGTCCATTGTTGCAGTACTTGTTGGGATTTCTCTCGGTTTGTACAGGTGGTCTAGCTGCAACTGCTTATTTTACATTCACTGGGACTGAATATGATGCCCCAGTTTGTTTCTACTTCAGTTATACATTGGCAGGTGGTTTAACTAAGATACGCTATCCAGCTAGAAAGGGTACATACTGGTTCAGGGGTTAGTCAAATTATTCTTATCTTAACTGGTACTTTACAAATGTAGTAATTATGTTTGGTTTGACAGACATTCATTCATAATGAAGCTCTGCATTTGTAAGCAAAAATTTTTTTATTTAGCTAATTCGTCATTTGCCAAGTTCACATTTATTCATTATTATGTGGGCTGTCTTTGCTCAAGATCTAGCTTAGACAAGGTGCCGCTACTCAGAGAGACATGTACGGTTACTGGCTCCGAGACATGTTCTGAGTAATTACCCACTGAATATCCTTTAATTTATTTGGGCTAATACAGTCTATATCAAAATTCTACAGGAGAACGTGTGCAATATGGACAATAGTACTTCCATATGTATATAGGTTAGCCAGCGACAGGTTAGCGTATGAATAGTAAAGAGTTTGGACTGCGGAATAGGGTAATGACTACTAGGACTACCAGGAAGTGGTTCTGGGCAAAAAGACACAAATACAATATAAGCACAGCACACAAGTTTTAAAAGCAAGCACATAAAAGAAACAGATTTAAAGCTAAATTACTAAGTTACAGTTGCTAATTAATAATGGAACTCATACTCATACGAGGTCACAGTGTTATCACTCTGTTCTTCTGGTACATTTAAGCTTATTCCAATTGCACAGTTGCTTATTGTTTTTGTGTATATATTCACAGGTGACGATGGTACATTTTTGCTGGAGTACCTATGTTGCCAAGCTGTTTCCCGACTGTGTGCACGTTTCATGAAATAATGTAACAATAAAAAAAATCTTGTTAAGTGTCTACATTTTTCCTGTGCAGCCTGAACAGCTGAATCCAGGCAGCAATTTCAGTGGATGCTAATGGAAGACAAACTGTATGTTCAAAGTGGAATGGACATCAGACAACCACATCATGGCACACTTGCCAACCCAAACAGAGCTATGGAGTTTGGTTTGTTTAGCGGGCAGCTGGTTGTCACCCTGCTCTGCTGACAATTGTGCGAAATGCAAGATCTGATTACCCAATTTCAAAACTACTACCCATATTGTTTACTCAGCGTGCATATGACTTGCCACAGACACGCCAACCGGAAATTAGGATTCAATGAAATAGGTCTCTCAGATGTGTGATGACGGTAAAGACTAAACATTAATTGAGTAGATGTGCAATGTGCCAGTGTTTTAAAGATTGGCTGCTGAGCGTATCTTGGGATCACGAAAGTTATCGGAGTAGCTCAACTGATATCCGTCACAGCATGTAATATTTATTATATTTACATTTTTTCCTATTTTTTCGATTTTTGATAATAATTACAAGTGATGCACGATCGCCAAAGAAAGTTTTTTCCACATAAATTGCCTTGGTTTAAGGGGGGTGTGACCAATAGAAAGATAAGCGCTAACCACGCCCCCGTTACCTGGCAACCAGTTTATCCCAAAAGCAACAAACAGGAAAGAAAAATAGTCCCTTTGTAAATGTTCATTTATTTGAACAGATAGCTTTACAAAATACAAGATTCGTTCACATTAGGGAAAAAGTATACAAGTAAGTTATTTTTTGGGATAAAATACCCAGAATAACACAATGAATACAAGATTAACTATTAGCTATACTGAAAAGTAGTGCCCAATGTACTGGAGTATAAAATTGTGAAGGGGCTGCATAGCTGGCGCGTGCAGACTCGCGTGTAGACGATGTCTTCATGAGATGGTGAGGACAACAACAGTTCCTATTCTTTCAATGTTAAACAATAAAAGGAATGTAAATATTTAATCATAATGTCAGGGGCGCAGGCAGGGTTCTGGATTGGGTTTTTCAAATGATTTAAAGGATGGATCTGCAAGCAGCCGGAGCCTGTGAAGCCTTGGTCGGGTGTCCGGGGGGGCTTTCCCCCGGGAAAATTCGAAGTGTAGAATGGTGCAATTTAGGGCTAAAATAAGTTTCTAAGTGCTTGTAAGCTATATTCATCCACCAAGATTGAGGAAAAAATCTTTGCTCACCAGGAAAAATGAAAACTAGAAAGCCTACGATTGGACAGTTGAGCTTCATTACTTTTAATCACCCATACTTGTATCATTATCCTGACCTTGCCTAGTGGGTCAGAGCACAGGTAATCGTCCTCGCCAGACGTAACGTGCGTTCACTGGGCCTATAGTATAGTTAAGCACGCAACGTCTGGCAAACGTGAACGGGACGATTACCCGTATGTCACAGGCCAGTTCGACTTCCTGGGCCATGGTCAGTGCTTTTCCCCAGATTGGGCATCTGCTGGACCAGAGTTATCTTTAATGAATACAGGGGCTATTGTCGGGGAAAAACAGGACATGTACTATACTGTGGGAAACATCAAAGCCCAGATTTTCCTACTAGAGTGCAATAAACACTTATATCGCAAAGAGATGTTCTCATACGCCCAGTGGAAGAGCCATGCATCCAGACAGACACAGACCCAGACCCCTACCGAGATGTAAATGGACACACCGCATGGCTTATGCTTATGTATGGTTTCTGCTAATTACTCAGTTGAGTTTTTTAATTGGAACCAAGAATGCCTGGTTGACAGATTGATCCAACATCCTGATTTTGTGATGTTCTATATTCATATAAGAGTAACCATAGACAAGACATGTTTTTACTTTGTTTATGTCATGCTATACAAATTAGTTGCAACAAAAGTGACGTTGATATTCTGAAGTTCACAGGACCACTTCATCCTATGCATGTAAGGTCAGCTGAGCACAACACTGTCAGAGTCCTCTTGTGCTGCATAATGTTGAAATATAAGTAATAATCCCTGTGTCGCAAGTACAGTACCTATAGTGCTGGGAATGAAAATAGCATACACAAAAACACTTTAATGCACACAAGAACATATTAAATATTGCATTGAGGGTCATCCCTGAGTTACTCCATGCTTGAAATTGGCCTGAAAGAGGTTTTATACTGATGAAAGAATGCCGTTATCAAATGGTGAGATGACTTTGACTGCCAGTGGTTTAAAAACAGTGACAAGTGGCGTTAGTGGGTAATTAAGAGAGTTTTACTTCATCAAAAACGGTTGATTATGTTTTGAGTTATGGGCCAAACTGATCAAGAAACTCACATTGGGCTCTATGTCACAGTTTGAATACAAGGTTACAATTAAGATATTAATTATTGTTTAATTCCCACCAGTGGCGCAGTACTCTGTAAGGGGACAGTAGGGCGGGAGTTCAGCGCGGGAATAAAGAAAGGGTTGATTGGCTAGTAGAGGGCGCGAAAATATAAGCCAATAAGAGTGCATCAGCTTAGCGTCCTTTAGTTCGCTCTCCATTAGTCAGCGCACGAGACGGCGGCATTCGAGTCAGCGGCGAGTTAAGAAGGAAAGTGGATAACGTTTCTATTCCTTTTTATACAGAGTTTAGTTATGGTTCAGCATGAATTCGGCAGATAAAGGTGCGGTTTTCAAAGTTTTCTGGGTAGAGTTTATGCGGAAGTCGGTTCAAGATTTTTCGACATCCCATCATCATACGAAATCCCACTTGCCGAGTTGGCCCGGGACTGGAAATACGTGATGGAGAAACGCGATTCAGGAGTGATTGCTCACCATTTGGACTGCAGCACAAGGGTTGACTGTGCCTGCTTTTTCTGCACTCAATAGAGGACAGTATAGTGATTTACACAGGCCTGTCGGCGGGTTACAGTGGTAGATGTTCTTACGTTGTGAACAGTTAAGACTTCAGTGATCTAACATGACGAACGGTAGTAACGAAGAAAACTGCGATGCGGAAAATGTTACAATCACGGATACTAGAAAAATTGAGCAATGCGCCAGTAGCAACAAGATCACGCCAGATGCGGTGAAACTGTTGTTCAAAGATGGCTTTACTTCAATGGAAGCACTACTGCTAATAGATAGAGAGGACTTAGCGGCAACAAAAATCCCACGTGGTCAACAAAAGTTGATTTTGAAAGCCGCGGCAGAACTAAGGGGTGAACCCTTGGGGAACGTTTCCCTTGCCGTGCCTGTGTCACAAAACGCCTCGGGCCAGGTGGACAATAGTGGCAATGCTAGTACCTCCGGGCAGGGAAGCAGTGAGACAAGGACACAGGACAGTTATGTCCGCGAGGTGTTAGGCCACCTCAAGGAAACTCAGCAAGCCAAAACGGCCCACTTGACACCTAGCATGACTCATGAAGCCCAGGCATTGGGAATACGCAATAACACGCTACTTCAAAGTCTTGTCACGGGCGCTCAAGTCTCTCCGATAACGGGATCCAATATGGCGGCGCCCATACATGGCCCCACTTCTTGGCAAGATCCGCAAGTGCACATTGCCAATGCCACAGTTAAGGGCCATATTTCATTTCACGACATAACTGACTTCATTCATATAGCAGGAGCTTCAGCAGAAGTAGTAGTTTTAGACACTCCAGACGGACCACAGTTAGTCTTGCGGTCGGGAAACAAGCAACCAAAGTTGGAACATGTAGCAATAGCTCAATGGTCTGTGGCAAACATGGTGATTTTGCATACTTTAGTGAATGAAAGGGGATTGGGTGTGTCAGGAATCATGGATTATCTGTCACACACGACGAAAGTGTATCAACTACTTCAGAGATTCCAGGCTACCTCTGTGTGGTTTTTTGATAGAGAATATCGGAAAGCACAAGCATGCCATGGCTTTAGATGGGGAACAGAGATGCCTCATCTGCAGATATGCTTTCTGCAAACAAGGAATCAAGCAAAACAACCGGTAAATGGGCGAAGCAACGTCAATGCTTTAGCAGGGCAGACCAAGAGAGGGCCAGTAACTAAAGAGGGGCGTGAGATCTGTAGAAAGTTCAACTCCAACAAGGGGTGCACTTTTTCAGAATGCAAGTATGTGCATGTGTGTTCAGTACATAAATGTGAGCAGAAACACTCTGCTATTCATCATGACGTTCTAAAAAACTAAATATTCAGCCACTTAGTGGCTTGAATCTTGAGGCATGGCGCGAGGAACTTGAGGAGGACTGCGCTAAAAAATTTTTATTGCAGGGAATAGAGAGGGGCTTTGAGATTATTGATGATAACACTGATGTACGTTCATTGGATGCAGAGGAAGTCAACCATTTGTCCTGTTTTGATGCCAATCATAAGTCACAAGTACACAGCCAGGTATTGCAAGAAATTGAAGCAGGGAACTATGTACCCACGACTGTCAAACCTAGAATTGTCAGCCCCTTGGGGGCAGTGCCTAAGCCTAATGGAGGTATTAGGCTCATACATGATTGTAGCATGCCTGTAGGCAGTGCAGTGAATGACCATGCATCTTTAAAAGAGCATTATAAATTTGATACCGTGGATGTGTTGACCAGCGTGGTTTCACCAGAGATGTACATGAGCAAAATTGACATAAAAAGTGCATACAGACACGTCTCCATAAGCACCTGCAGTCAACAAGTCACATGGTTAAAATGGCAGATTAACGGGCAGGAAGTTTTCTTGGTGGACTCCAAGCTTCCATTTGGTGCACGCCTCAGTCCAACCGTGTATCACCGGATTACGCAGGCTGTGAAACGCATGATGACCAGGAGAGGTTTTAATACTTGTGTGTACATTGATGATTTCATAACTGTGGGTTCCTCTAAGGAGGAATGCAGAGAAGCCATGACACAACTCATTGGGCTTCTCAGAAAGCTTGGCTTCATGATTAACTGGGACAAAGTTGTTGATCCCACCCAGTGCATTACGTATTTGGGAATTGAAGTAGATAGCACACATATGTGTGTAAGATTGCCACAAGAAAAATTGGAACAAATCCGGAACAAGTTGGATCTTGCAGCGGCAAGAAAGCGTTTGTCTAAGCGACAGATACAAAGTTTAGTAGGGCTTCTAAACTTTGCAGCAGCAGTGGTAGTGGGCGGTAGAGTCTATCTCCGCAGATTAATCTATGCTAGTATGAAGATGACACGGAAAAGCGATCGCATAAAGCTGGACACTGATCTGAAACAGGATATAGTGTGGTGGCAGACATTCATGAAAGTGTTCAATGGCAAATCGTTGTTATTACACAAGATACCAATTAAAAGTGTGCTAACAGATGCAAGCTCAGAGGGAGCAGGTGCTTTCTTTGAGGGGGACTGGTTATATTGTAACTTCAAGTGTGATTGGCCACAAGCTAAAGACTTGCACATAAACTGCAAAGAAACATTAGCAGTTGTGCTAGCAGCTTATAGGTGGGCTCCTGTGTGGGCCAATCATGTAGTATATATATTAATTCAGACAACAAGACCACAGTGTCGGCCATCAACACAGGGATGTGCAGGAACACAGTAGTAATGAGGGGGTTAGGATTGTTGTTTTGGCTCTCAGCTATGTTTAACTTTAAGCTCAAGTCCTTTTACGTGCCGACAAGCGGGAACTTGATTGCAGATTCTATAAGTAGAATTCATACATATAAATACTGGCAGTTTTTGCATGAACTGATTCCCATTGATCGGTATGAGAATCATATGTCACCAACTTTTCTTTCCCAACTTGGTTGCAGGGGTCAAAAGTCAGCGCCCGGCTTTTCTGGCTAGTTTGGACATACAGGTGGAAAATTTCAGGGTTAATACCTTTGCCGAGACTACAAGGAGGACTTACCATACTCACCTGGTTACGTACATGGAGTTTTGTAGGAAAGCCGGGATTGCTCCGGTACCCATAAGTAATAGAGACTTGTCGTGTTATGCCGCATATTTGGCTTCTAAGGTAGCATACAACTCGGTTAGACAGTATTTAAACATTGTACGCATATTACACAAAGAAGCTGGACTGCCAAATCCATTAAGTGAAAATTGGTTGCTTAGTTCACTTTTAAAGGGATAAAGCGTTCTCTTGGTAGTCAATGTCAGCCAAAATTGCCTATCACGGTGGACATTATGAAACGTTTACTTTCAGTGTTGGACTTGGATTCACCAATCGAGGTAGTTTTTTTGGAGTGCTTGCTGTATAGCCTTTTTCTCCTTTCTCAGAAAGTCAAACTTCTTTGTTTCAGGAGATAATACCTGGTATTTCTTAAAACGTGGGGATGTTACCCTTATGCAGCAAGGGGCTATTTTATCCATTAAATGTTCTAAAACCATTCAGTTTAGGGAACGAGAAGTTACAATTCCGTTAGCACGGATTTCTCATTCCCCCATGTGCCCAGCACATGCTGCCTTGCTAATGGTGAAGTTAACTACAGGCACGTCTAAGGATCCTTTGTTTAGATATACTGAGAAGGGTGAAGTTCGCGCGCTGAGCTATAGCCAGTTTATGGGTATTTTAAAACGCAAAATCAGTTTACTTGGGTATGACCCTTCGAAGTTCGCTGGGCACAGTTTCCGCCGGGGTGGGGCCACACTAGCTTTGAGGTGTAACATTCCAGCTGAATTGGTAAAAATGCATGGCGACTGGGCCGGTCCAGCCTATCTTAAATACTTTGATCCTACACTGGAAACTAAGTTCACTTTAGCCTGTGCCTTAGCTAAGCAAGTATCCTAGTTCACTACCGGGGTATGTTTGGGACATGTTTGGGAGTTTTTGTCTGCCCCAAGTCAGTTTGTGGGCTTTTTGCTTTCGGGCATGGCCGTGAGAGCAGACACTTCAATAAAGTTTTGTCCCAAACATATTTCTTGTTTTTGTCATATGTTGACTGGGTGTCATGAGTCAGGCTTTGGGGAATTAAGGTTAGAATTAAGATATTAATTATTGTTTAATTCCCACCAGTGGCGCAGTACTCTGTAAGGGGACAGTAGGGCGGGAGTTCAGCGCGGGAATAAAGAAAGGGTTGATTGGCTAGTAGAGGGCGCGAAAATATAAGCCAATAAGAGTGCATCAGCTTAGCGTCCTTTAGTTCACTCTTCATTAGTCAGCGCACGAGACGGCGGCATTCGAGTCAGCAGCGAGTTAAGAAGGAAAGGGGATAACGCTTCTATTCCTTTTTATACAGAGTTTAGTTATGGTTCAGCATGAATTCGGCAGACAAAGGTGCGGTTTTCAAAGTTTTCCTTCCCTCCCACCCTAGTTAGTTTTCTTTTGTCTTGTTTGAGTAGTTTTTGTTTCACGCCTATGTGTGATTTAGCTACTTTATTGATGTAGGGGAGTTTTTGTCTGCTCCAAGTCAGTTTGTGGGCGTTTAACTTTCGGGCATGGCCGCGAGAGCAGACACCTCAATAAAGTTTTGTCCCAAACATATTTCTTGTTTTTGTCATATATTGACTGGGTGTCATGAGTCAGGCTTTGGGGAAGTAAAGTGAGTATTTAAGGACATTTACGCTGCACAACATTGCCCCCAAAAGTCATTTGCAGATTAGATGTATGACGCTCTAAATTTTACTTTGTTTAATTTGTTTATGGTGGTGGTGGTGGTGGTGAAGGCAATATAAGCTCGATCTTTAATCTCTCTTGGGGTTGTGTAACCCACCAAAATGCGTGTACAAAGCCATACTGTACGCATGGCGCTCAACATCACTCATGTCGGTTGATGCCTTTTTTGTTATAGTATGAAACATATTGTTTTAAATGGGGTCACGATAAAAAAAGTAGGTCAAGGCTATTTATTAAAGATCAGATTCATAACTTATATCACAATCACACATTGTAATGCAACGACATCAGGAAGGAATTTATGTATTACTTCTACCATTGCTCTGTTATGAAACGGCGCTTCAGTAGCGATTGTAGCAATTCATTGACATTGCTCATATTTCATGTGTACGTGTGCTTTGATAACATAGCTTGTAATGTCTTGTGTGTATTATGTATATGCTGTGTGTCTCATCGTGTCTAGAGAACTCATTGTAATAGTAGTATAGTGTATTATAGGGTAATCCAGAACAAGTACAAATGGTTAAACTGAACTAATTTAAAATATTTTCATTGTCTGAAACTCAGTTATACTTATAGTAAAATGTAACGACCTTCATCCGTTTGTTGGGCACAAAGCGACTTCTGTTGCCTTCTATGACTTAAAACTAATATCCAAGGAATAGAATCAATCTTACCATTTGAGTAGAAAAGATATGTGGACAGTTTTATTTCTTATTTTCATTTTTGGTCTTCAGAAGGTCGACCTAGTGATTGGTGTTCTTACAATCAACCACATCAGAAGTACCGTCATAGATTTCTCTTCCCCCTACTGGTTAGAGTACTACACCGTCCTGCTGAGGCTGCCGGACCAAAATTCTATACATTACCGCTGGAACTGGTTCCTGAAACCTTTCGCCATGGGTGTGTGGATATGCTTTATCTGTGCTGCTGCGTGTGTCGTGATGATGACATTTACCTACTTGACCATATCAGCATTTGCTTTTGATAGGCGTCATTCTCAGATCAGAGATATGGCGATAAATTTCTGGAAGAGAAACATGGGATGGGAAGCCATTGGACCGCTTTTTAACCAAGGTAATCAGAAAGGTGCCATGTATGTTACATATAACATGTTTAGAATATCTAAATGGTATAGTATAATTAAAATAAAAATAGTTTGCCAGTTACATTACTGACTCTTAAGTACTATTCAGAGTAATTTTACCGCTGATGACGAACATGTTAAAATGTAATGATTCTTCAACGTTTCGGTGACATTTATAAAATATCTATGTAATAAATGTTGCGCTCACACCTTGATATTGACATCATTTACACGTACATATTCACATGTACACATACCTGCCTGTGTGTGTTTGTGGATACAAAATTTAATTTTTGCGCATGTAACCTGAATATAAATATTGATGCGTTTGCATGTATATAGTTAAATGTAAGGTTGGAAGATTATATATATATATATCCCATATTCATTTAAATAGTACCAAGCCATATCTTTTCAACAGAAATCAATATTTAAATAAAGAAATAAGGCGGAAATTGACATGGTATGTGGAGTCCACAAAATGAAAAGTTGGGACGTGCTTCTGTTTGGGCGTGTTCCATAGCTTTCCCCAGATATGTAACCTGACCTTTGTAGTAGCCACTTCCTCTCTGAAATAAAACATGAAGTTTTTCAACTTTATTTTGAATAAAACAATTTATGAAAATTTAACAGTCACAAATAGAATAGAGCGGAGAGTGACCATATATTTATTATGCACTGTCACTTTTAATTTAATTGTGCATATATACTTAGGTTACTTTTCCTAGGTTTGTCTGCACAAATGACCATGCTTCGCAAACCCAGGAATAATTATGTTGTCAGGATTGTCAGATGTGCTTGTGCCCTAAAAAGAAACTATTCGTAGGTATAAAGTTATATTTATCTAGCTAACTCTCAGTATGATTCAATATATTTAGAGAAGACCTTTATATTCATCTGGTTTAAATGCAAGGGGCATACGTGTACTCAAGACTGGGTTTACTGATACCATGTCCCTTTTATTGGTCAATAAATTATCAGGTGCCCGGTGTGCTTGCAATGCTGTCCCGATCTGGGACAACTCCGAATTCAGTACATATAAATGTACTGCATTTAATACAATGAATTGGGGCGTGTTGACTATGACATTCACGCATACCCACCTCCATTGCACCATCCATTTAGAAGAATGGGGATTTTTTGGTGCGTGTTTCCCATTTTCAGCTAGTTGATGTGTGAAAAAAACAATTATAAATGTGGGACACAAATGCTGCTACAAATACAACCGTAATCTCGAGACAGTAAACTGGTTACGCTACTCAAGACGAAGTGGCAGTTTGACAGTAACACCTGTGGGGTCTCCTTTGTGAAACCTCTGTTCTGAGTATATTTTTTTTTACAGCATGCACAAGTTTTCTGCTCATGTTGAGCTAAGAGTGAAGAGATAGCATACATTCATGTGTTCAATGTGAAGTAAAACCTGAGGGCAGCGATACGGTTTAAACTTTCTGCAGTGAGCAGGTTTAACTTTCTCAAACGAAGCCTAGAGTGGCAGGTGTAACTAACGAAATGTACTCATCTGCAGTCGACATTCAACTTTTCCTTCCCTACATTAGCTCAGGTAATTTGCAATACGTGTAATTCCATCCTGCAGGGCTTTTTCCTGATGTCACGATCTCATGTATTATTTGTATATTCTTACTTTCAGGAATAATGCCCAGCTTCCAGGCAGGGCGAGTGGCCATATATTTCTGGTGGTTGTTTTGTGTTGTACTCGCTGCTACATACAGCGGCAATTTGGTGGCTTTCCAGACCGTCAATAAGATTAAACTTCCATTCAACTCATTAGATGAACTTATCCAGTCTGATTTTAAATACGGTGTCCTAGGTGGCGGTGTTACACAACTCACATTCCAGGTGAATATTGGTGGTCTTGGATTTTTTTTTAGCTCAACTGACTTGTCAGTCAGCGGAGCTTGTGAGATGGTCACTGTCCGTAGTCCTTCCGGTCAGACTTCTCGAAAGTCGCCAAGCAGATCTCCTTCAAACCTGGTGACAAGTATTTTCATCATTTTTTAATAAAACATTAAAAATCCATTTCGCCAAAGCAGCTCAGCCAATTGCATTGAAATTGCATAGGGACGCTTCTTGGGACTCCCTGACCTCAATTTGCTGAACAGGTGGTGATTTTTTTCTTCTAATATTTGGTAAATATTTTGTGTTTGCATTTTTCGACGTCTCTTTAAGTGTAACTGAGATTGGTCTGAACCATGATGGAAATGTAGTTTATAGGAGGTTTAAACTATATGGTTCACCACGTGATCAGGCCCCAGACTCCCTATTATTGACGAATTGTTCAATTTCTCCGTTAATGCATGCATTCCTAATGATTATTATGTATGTCAATGGGGATTGTAAATGTCATTCACATTTTTTAATTCTTTTCAAAATCCGTCAGCCAGATTCATTTGAAACTGTGTGAAGATGTACCATGGCTGTTCAAATAGTCACATACCAGTAAATTTTAGATTTTTATGAATTATTTATTTATTTATTTATTTATTTATTTATTTATTTATTTATTTATTTATTTATTCATTTATTTATTTGTTTGTTTAAATTTTATTTCATTTTATTTTTGTTTTTGTTTTATTTATTGTAAAGTCTTCAAAAATCCTCTTTAAAGAGCCTAGGTAATTGCTTATAATCACATGGGGACACTTCTGGGGGCCCCTAGGCATTTAGTTGCTCCATAGGTGGCACTACAATTCTTTTTCTATGTTTTTAACGATTTGTTTGCGTTTTTATGTTTCTTTATTTCTCCTAAACTGTAAATTAGATCCTCTTCACAAATGTTTGTAAGTTTTAAGTTTGTTTTTACTTCTTTACCCAAATTATTTATTCTCTTGAAACTTAGCGGGAATATAGATGAATTGATGCCCACCAAACCTTTGCACAATATGCTGGTGGTATGATTTTTAGCAAATGATCAAAATTAGGAGGAATCAGTAAGGGGAGCAGAAAAGTATTTTTCAGTTTTTTTGTTTTTGCTTTGTTTTTGTATTGTTAATTTCGATCTTGAGTGACCTTGAAAGGTCAATTCATATAGTGACTAATATTTCAATAAGGTGGATCATAGGGCCATAGTTACTATGAAACACTAAGGAAAATATCTATGGGCTTGTTTTGATGTTGTTATTTTGACATTTAGTGGCCTTGACAGGTTAAACTGACACATGGACATATATTTTGGCATTAGTGGATTCTGTAACTTTATTTTACGAAATGAAGCGTGAACTGTGTGAGTGAAGACTGATATTACAAGCAGTGATGATGGTCTTGCGGAAAAGTGAGCTTGCTGTTATTCTGAAGTTCGCCGGACCACTTTCACTGTGTACAGGCGTACCTCAGTCTATGCAAAATTTATGCTACTTGATCTCTGTGCATCCCGGCATCACCTTCTAGTCAACAAAACCACCGCACAGACAACATTTGGAAAGCAGTAAGTGCTAAGTAAACAGCTTTTAAGTATCTCCGTCATTAGTAAAAGTAATATGAACTACCCAGTTGAGTGCAGGGAAGTCTCCTTGACAAAGCTGAATAAGTTTTAACAAGAAACATGCATCCATATTGCTGTAATTATTGCCCCCCAAAGCCAAGTTGTTTGTGATGCCAACCCTCAGTCGCTGTCCTCAGGTCACAAATACCTCAGTATCTTATCTAATGTTGTCCAACTCGCAACCCAAACAGAACCAAATGCACCCCTGTTATCGAAACACTTATAAGCACACAGCAAAATGTAATCCATGTGAATGAAAGTGGCAAAAATACAGTCTAATATTCAGATTCCATATGAAATCCATGGCCACGGCCAACACTGCAAATTGGCAGCTCAGTCTACGCAAAATGCTCCAATGATAGGCCTACATGTATAACAGTGTCTCCAGACTGATGTCTATTAATAGTAACCTTTCAACTTTTCTGACCCTTTGACCCTATCAGTACAACCATGATGGTACATGAAAACAGGACAAAGTCAGCGAAGAGTTATGTGGCATAAATTTATGATTAAATTAAAAATTTAAAGTTTTGCCCATGCACTCAATTCTACTGTAATCCCAAAAACCACACAATCTCCCTATTGCAACCACCTTTCAGTCTCATTTTATTTTTTGTGTAAATGTATTCCATATAAAGACCACTTTCCAATTAAAGACCTTTTTTGACAGTTTCTTGGATTGTTTTAATTGGAAGATTCCACTGTGTTATCAAATTAACTCTTTCAAACCCTGTAATATAAAAATGGTAGTGGATAAATGTATATTTGGTAAAAGTTTATTCATTAGATTTTTGGCAATTTATAAATAATATCCCAATGCATCCCATCCCCCTACCAAATAGTGGCAGATAAAATATTTTTATTTTCCTATCAATTAAAAAAAGAGTGAGTTTTTACTGATGATGAAAAAACTAACACTTGAAATTTTAACTGATATTGAATTGATGTTTTGAAGACCTTTTAATTATATATATATATATATATATATATATATATATATATATATATATATATATATATATATATATATATATATATATATATATAATTTACTTTTATTTAAGTCTGACTGTGGACCTTGAAGATCTGTTGGGCGTGGGCCTGGAGTTTTACATTGAAAATGTATCTGATCATCAGGGATTGGAGAATCAGCAAGAAGAGCATCTGTAGTTTTTCCCTGAGTGTGCAGTCTGCGTTTTTAATGCTCTTTCTTCTGTTTAGTGAGAGATTGTATCTCGGTCTAAAGTTAATAAAAAAAATCAATCTAATGATTTGCATTGTAAAATATTAGAAACACTTTTTATTACTAAAACATATGCATCCCTAGGGTTTATACACAACCGTTTTATAAATACTGTGTGTAGACCATATAAATAAGTAACGTTAAATACCTTGTGTTTGATACAACTTCTAATGCATATATGGTGTTTCCATGGCTCATGTACTGCAAGTTTAGGCGTGGCCACAAATTGTGGTTCTGCATTTTAGGCGTGGTATATCTGTTCCAGCAATATTCTACTTTTCTTACAATGTAACACGTTTTCTATTACTTTAATCAGTCCATAGCAACCTAGGTACAAAATATCTTATCCACAGAGGAATATTTTGCTACATTAGGCCATACATTTTAACAAACACATCAGTTTGAGTCCCTTATGTTAGCAGTGCTTGCATGTACCTTAAACGGGGGATTGTTAAAACAGATAATTGTGCCATGTACTTCACAAATTTACATCAATACTTATAAATTTATTTGTTGGTCACTCAATGCACATGGTTCTGATAAAATACTGAAACATATTACCTTTTGATGAGGGTTTTTCACTGAGAGGTGCTGTCATCGTCTCTGTGAGACTCCATTATTTGCTGCATAGAAGGTGTAATATCATGCATTTTGACCGTTGCCGAGCCAAAATTTGCATAGACAGAGGTATGCCTATACAGGGTGACTTTAGTCTGTGGGTGCAATGTTAGCTGATGGCAGGACCTTCACACACCTCTTTTTTTTGGTTTGTTTGCTTTTGTGTGTGTGTGTGTGTGTGTGTGTGTGTGTGTGTTTTGTAGCAGACTGAATAACTTGCTTTTAGAAAGGTTTCCTCCTCCCCCCCCCCCCGACATGCACTTGCTATCTTCACACTTATGTAATATGCTCTTTCGACGTAGTTAGTTTTATTTTTATTCCATATTTGAAGAATAACAAGAAAACGTTTTTGAGTAGATGAAAATATTTTTTGCTGAACATCAAAATGTAGATCTGCGTTTGGCGTCTGAATTTCATTGACAACTGCTAAAGTAATCAGGTCACGCAAACAAAACAACCGGAACAACATTGCGTCACCGCTGGACTACGGGAACAACAGCGTGCTATACAGCTACTGTAAAACCATTTACATGCTAACTGATGGTTGTGTCTTGTTGATTGAATGACACGTTTGGGATGGCTAAGAATAGAACCCAATGGAAAATTTCACCTGAAATTATACCAGAGTTCAAGGTGTTTGTAGGTGTTGTTGGCGCGGTATGCGGTAAACGTAGATTTGGAACGTTTTTCAATCATGCCTTTATATGTAGACCCCACTCTTTATTTATTGCAGAATGCTAAAACAGGAGTATACCAGAAAATGTGGAAACGTATTGCGGAGTTCAACAAAACCGATGACGAAGTCCTAAGCACAAGTCATGAAACACATGTAGCCAAAGTGCTCAAGGGTCTTTATGCATACGTCATTGATGACGCCAGTTTAAGAAATGCGAAGGCAAACAACTGTCAGTTAGTTAGCATTAGGGAAACATTTTTCCCAAATAATTTGGCAGTTGGCATGCAAAAACGTTCAGCATACAAGGAACCTGTTTCTAAAGCGTAAGTATTATGGCTTTCACTGAAAGGAGTCTTTTTCCAGATACCCTCACCAAATCTATCTATCTATCTATCTATCTATCTATCTATCTATCTATCTATCTATCTATCTATCTATCTATCTATCTATCTATCTGTCTGTCTGTCTGTCTGTCTGTCTGTCTGTCTGTCTGTCTGTCTGTCTGTCTGTCTGTCTGTCTAGCAATCAAGGAACCAAACAATCAATTTATCAATATCTTTTAACTCTGCTGGCCACAGATTGCATGTTTGTGAGATTACTCCTGTGTGTCCGACCGTCTGTAAACTCTTTATTTGTAAACGTGACACAGTCCACAATTTTCAAGTTAAGCCCATATAACTCAGGGCCTGTCAAGCATATAAAAGTCAAGGTCAGGTTGGATAACGATGGCGCCACTTACAATATTATGTAATATTCACGAGTCAAAATGGGAAAATCCTGTGAACAATCTGGTATTGTTAATAGTTGCTGGATCTGTATGAAATTCATTACGATTCTGAAGCCAGTCAAGATGTCGATTGCTTGTGGTACTGGTAGTGCCATCAAATAAAAATACCAGAAAGATTAGATGCATTTGTTTAAAACATATTGGTGAGGAATATGTACTTCAATGATACATGCTTTCTGCCCATACTAGTATTTCAAGATGCTGATGCCATTATTGTCAGCATGTGGGTCTTCTGTTTGTTGCATTTGATAGCGTCACTCCACAATTACAGCTTCGATGTTAGTGTAGCCTTTTTGGGCTGATATGGACGCTCATAGTGGTCATGATTTAAAGCTGTGAATGTCTGTAAAATTTTTGGTCATCCGGAATGACTATATACAAAAGAATAATAATGATAGCAAACGGAAGCACTATACTTCCGTGAAATGTCAATTTAAAAGGAAGTAATTTATCGCTGCTGTTGTGCCAGTCTGGTTTCTAATTGATTATATACAGTCATTTTATTTTGCATTACCTTTGTTCATCTAATCATTATTGTGAGGTCGTTTACCAGAAAGCTTTAGTCTTGAATTGCATTATATTTTAATTGACTGACACTTTTCCTTCACATGGCAAGATATTTTGCTTCGAAACCAGTTTTTGGAGGCCAATTCAGTGAAATTTTGTACAAAGGGCATATTTACACATACACGGTGGTCACCACCTTGTAAACTTTCACCACAGGCTCCCTCTCTCGCGACTACCATTCCCAATCACAAAATGTGGAATTCTTATAATTATATTATCCCTCAATACAGAGGCCGCCCTCCTAAAAGGCCACTTTTGGACTGCATTTGTGGTGGCTTTATAATAGGCCATTCAAAACAGACAGGAAACCATATTATGAAGATAGGTGCCGAGGAGACAGGTTCTGACAGCCTCAGCTAATTTATTATGCATGTAAAATGGTTGCGTATCAGCGTGGTGGCACGTAACAGTAGCCAGCTTGTACATAATATGGTATACGAGAATTGCGTGTGTATTGTGGAGACGTTCAGTGAATTGGACATAAATTGAAATTCTGAACTTTTGTTTGCAATTGCTTGCCATAGGAGTTGCCTATACGCAAATCCAGATACTAAACAAGGACTGGCACCTCTATCTATAATAGATTTGAACATATTCAATTGTATAATTTTATGGCCCTAATTAGCACTACTTTAAATGGTACCACTTTACTTGGTGGTCCATCTGATTCTCATACAGAGCAAATCTAAAAACTGAAGTTGGAATGGCACCTATATCTGTAATGGTTTTGAAGATATTAGTTTGAAGTATCCACACTAAGTGTAATATTTAATTCTACAACTTTTTTAATATGTCCAACAGATGCGCAGTCGCAACAAATGTGCCAATAGAATAACTCTTTGGGCTCTATGTTGGATACTTTGGAAGCCAGAATTGATTGCCATTTTCAATTGCCTTAAATGGGACCTGATTTGCATAATTTTCAACCTCAGTCAATCAAGAACGAATGAAAGAGGAAAGGAAGAGTGAAAGAAAGGAAGAAAGGAAGAAGAGAGAAAGAAAGGAAGAAAGGAAGAAGACAGAAAGAAAGAAAGAAAGAAAGAACGCCCGACGTGTAAAGCTGTTGACAGTGTATTGACCTGACAGGCTTCCTCTCTTATTCCCGGTCATTACTGGTCAAAGCGGTAGCCCAACATTAATGGAAAACGACAAGGTGGATGGTAATACAAATTGCTAAAGACCAATTTGAATGACAAAGTTAATATGTTTTTGCATTCTCTTTTTCCTGTAAGAATAATTATGACATGAGAAGCAACGTTGATATGTCTGGACATTTCCTGGGGGGTTTATTTGTTATTTTTTTTTGTTTGTTTGTTTGTTTTTGTTTGGTTTTTTTGGGTTTTTTTTTTTTTTTGTTTTGTTTTGTTTTTTTTGTTTTGTTTTGTTTTGTTTTGTTTTTTTTTCATGATAAACAAGTCATTGGAACGGCAAAGGTAAAATATTGCGGCATGGCCTTTGTCAGTGTGAACAAGGAGTTGGAATAGCAATTTTTATACATTTTGGCATTCTATTTTTTTTCAGTATAAACAGAGCATTAGAGCTTGGCTTGATGGGCAAATGGAAAAACAAATGGCAAGTCAAGAATCAGCCTTGTTCGCTCCTGTCTGTTGGGAATTCAGCTGTAACCTTATCTGAAATCCAAGGGATGTTCTATTGGCTTTTGCTTATGATGTGCACAGCGTTCATTGCATTTTTGACGGAGATGTGTGCAAAAAGAATGAAAAAAGATAAAACATAAGCATAAGAACCTACTTTTTTACCATTGTGCAGCGTTATGGTGTGCGTGTTTGAGAAAAATAAAACATGGTGTTTGACACTGTATTTGTTGTGGGTTGCCTGATTTGAATTTTTGTACTTTCAAAGTGCCTGTCTTGAAAACGTTTGAGTTTCTTTGATTGAAACAACACAGGGCCTCGCAATATATATACATACGTACATACATTCACACACACACACACATTCGGTGGAACCTGTCATAAGAGAACACCTATGGGCCCTCGAAGAGTGTTCCCTTATGAGAGGTGGGCCCTTAAGACAGGTAAAATTGAATTAATATGTACTGGTGGGACCAACTGAGACTGGTCCCTTAGGGCAGGTAATTCCTTAAGACAGATGGGCCCATGGGCAGGTTTGATTGTACATACATGTAAGTTCACACATACATACATACATACATACATACATACATACATACATACATACATACATACAGACATGTCAGGCCGGTCAAGTTTGATTTTTTTAAAAAGACCTCGTACCTCTAATGTATGTTATAATTTTGTCTGCATAAGGTCCCACCCATAGATACTCTTTCAACCAAGAGAAACTTACTAATTCTGAGGGATAATTACACTTTCAATAACTAAATTTTGATTTTAAAACATTCGTTTTCATATTTCAACTCTTTTCGTTGTATCATGTGTTTTCATTTAACAATTTATATGCCTCCCCTAGTAATAGGGGAGGCATATAATTTGGTGAGACAACCGACCAGGATGAGTGGCATAGCAGTTTACAGGCCAACACTATTGAATCAGGCTTTTTAAAGCAAACAATATTGCACAAAGGGAATTCACAGTGTAGGGAACATGTGAAAAGAGGTTATGCATACTGCAGTTTGACTACAACTATGAGGTTTCCAGTGATATGGTTTTCAAAACAGGTTTCGCTCTATAAATGAATCTTATTGATGGTACCATACATCGAAATTACCCCAGTCAAACATGAATAAATGATTACCAGCACAAAGTATATGTCTTAGGCCATTCTTCACTGACAGCAAGCTAGTGGTATTTTGTGGAATTCACGTGGTTATGTGCTAGCTTCTGAGCTTGTTGCCATGGTATTGGCAGGCCTAATCTGCTACCGTTAAAAGCCACACTGGTTTTGTATTTGCCTAGCTTGGCAAGCAACGATCAAGTCTTTCCTTACAAACAATAGGTAAGCAACCCTGATATATGAAATGATTCTCTCCCATGCGGTGATAGATAACTTCATATTAATTGGGCACGCCTTCCTCGCTCTATGCTACAAAAATCAAACAGTCCAAAATGACTCAAATGCCACTTTCAAAAGTCCATGTTCGTACAGTCTAATGTTACTTAGTAACCATCTGGGATAAGTTTACAATTTATTTCATTATGAAAATGGTATGTCTATATATAGTAAACCGAATAATATGCGTACTGCTATAGCTAAAACGCAGCTGTGCATCGCGAAGGCCACTTTAAGAAAGAGTGGGCAATCTATTCTGAACCAATAATTTTCTTTGATGGGATCTTCACTACCAAATAAAAGCATAGCTACTTCACTGTTATTAAAGCTGGACTTTTACATTCGTGATTGAAGCAGATTGCAAGTAAAACTGATGACATTGCCTGCCCCCTACCGACCGACTCTCCTAAAGAGTCAGTCGCTGGCGGACAGGCAATGTCCTCAATTTTACTTGTGCCCTTCGATACGGAAATCATACCAGTACTTATAGTGTAACAAAAAGTTTAATCAAAACGGTAACCTTAAGAGGCTATAAATGACTCAGCAGGAAGAGGCCATGTCAGTGTTTTGTGTGTGATTATAAATTTATGGAAAGCTGTAATCTTCGGAACCATAGGTTTATGCAGGTGACAACAGCCACACTAGTTCGCATTTTGTGATTATATGAACTCATAAATGTAATCTTAAGAAAACATGAAACTCACACAGGAGAGAGACGCCATACCAATGAACACTGCGTTAATGTACTGAAAAGGGTGACCTCAGTCAAGAAGCGTTATGATAACTCATACGGCAAAGAAGCCATACTAACATACAGTGTTTACTGTTTTTGATGATGAATACACTCAAAATGGTAACGTCACTATGATGTCTGGTAATCTGAGTTACGATTCCAACTAGACGTAAGCTAAGACCTAAAAGGCAAATACTTCATTCAGTTTACACATGAGCGTATTATTGTCTCGTGTAAAATTTAAATAACTACTGAACACGGACATTGACTACACACACACACACACGTAGAGACAGAGAGAGAGAGAGAGAGAGAGAGAGAGAGAGAGAGAGAGAGAGAGAGAGAGAGAGAGTGAGAGAGATGGGGTTTTTTGGACTAGGTAAAACCTAAACGATATTTGCGATGGCGGTGTTCGAAAAACTACTGTGTAATAACTACAGGTTTTTTTTTTTATCAAATACAGATAATCCTCCTTGTCATGTTGAACAGGTCTCTAAGGGCTAAATAACTGAGTGTCCCTATCACAATGCCACAATGCTACTGGTTTCATGCCTCATCTGTGCGTGTGCTTGTGTTTGCTTGTGTGTGTGTGTGTGTGTGTGTGTGTGTGTGTGTGTGTGTTTGTGTGTGTGTGTCCCGTCGTGTCTGTACCGTTCTAAATTGTATTTAATTGTCTGGAGTTACCTGAGCCTGCCCTGAACTCCAAAAAATCACAACTGGACCTCTTAGTAGGAGCCTACACCCTGTGATCCCCTATCACAACAGTACCATCAAAGTGTAAGAGTCCACAACGAATGTTTTGACACCTCTGTGGATTTAAAAACCACAGGAATGATGTGTGAACCAATTAGTGTGTGGCTATGTGTCGTCGCAGACAGTTGGTGAAGCGTATAGTGAGAGACTTTGATGCCCCTTCCCCCCCCCCCCCGTCCAACCACTGAGATGAGACCTGTTCTAAACAGGTCCTCTGGTGAGAGCATCTGATCAGTTCTTGTATTTAAAAATATAATACAGGAATAAAGACAAGTATGTATTACATGCCATATGTGTTTCATTTTGTCAGTAAAAATTAGCCCATCTAGGGCACATGCAATATTTTCAACCACCTTTATGTTGTATATGTATGTTATATAATGTTCTACGAGTACATACTCAGCGATACTACCCAAAAGGGCTAACCCTTTACGAATGAGCACTTATCCACAATAGGCGCTTTTCCCTGTCCCAAGGGTGCCCCACCACAGACAGCTTGACTGTAAAATAGATCATAGGATGATAAAGATATTCACCTTTTAAAATGTGAAATGCCTCTAGACAGCATGATTTCAAATGCTACTCCTTATACTGATTTGAGAGAATGTGTCAAGTCTCTCACATATAAAACTTGTAAGAAAAATAACATTCATTATTTTTATTTTACTATGAGTAAATAGTTCTTAGTAAAGCTCTAAGAAGAGAAGAAATGCCATGAAAAAATGTTATAAGTTGACATTTAGCCATAGTAATGACATACTCAGCATTAATAATAAACACGTTCAAGAATATATGATATATTTCACAAATATACTCAGATGATTTGAAATTAAAAGAAACTACAGAAAATGAGATGGAATGTTTCTTTTTCTAGAAAAAATCATGTATTATCATGATAGTGAATTACAGTTTAAATCATATACCAGACATGATAATTTGGAATCTAATTTGGTAAATTACCCTCATATGGATAGCAATATTGCACTCAGGCCAACTTATGGTGGCTAGTATGCTTGTGTCTTTCTGTCTGGAAGCACATCCTGGTTGTCGTTACGCTGTTCTGCAGTCCAAACTCTTTACGCTCCATAATCTAACCTGTCTATGCGTTAACGTATATTGCCTTTGCTAGAGTATGAACTGTTTTTGACAACTTTGAATCCTGTCATTTACTCCTATTTCAAAAACTTGTGAAACCGGGATATTTCGAAAATGAAATTAAAAAGACCGTTTCTGAAGTTTATGGGTAAAAAGGAAAATTTATAAATATGGATATCCAGTGGATTTGAGATGTTATACAAATGATGTAGCAAATACATAAACCCAACAATTGTAACAATAACGCGACAAGGTATTTCTTAAAGTTAGGAGTTGCTAGCATCAAAACGATTTAAACTACTGCTATCTTTTGTTGGCACCTGTTACAAGTCAGGAGAGATATGTTTTCCTTTATACTGCATTTCACACCAATTGTCTGATGTGTAAAATATAATAGAGTAGTTGGTATGTCTACCTTGAACTTCTGGATTTCGACCTAGCTTGTTTGATGACTGAAGGGTTTTGATCTTGATTAAATAATTCTTGATTGCTTGGATTTTCAGTGCAACTCCTGTAACATTGTTGAAAACTGTTGTCAGCTTCTATATTTCATGACAGTAATAATTTCTATGTCGTCAATAAAACATCATATCCTCTATCGATATCCAATGGATGATGGATATTCAAGTCTTGCTATCGGATGATCTTCACTTTGATTGACTTGATTTTGATGGTTTTTGATTTGGAGTGATTTTCGACTATGATATTGACACGCAATTTTTAGCTACTGTTCAAATTCTTTGGTTCATGTTAGAGATACATCCAAGGAAGTGAACTTCGAAGTTGTAAAATATAAATATATGCTAACTCTGCATACTTCAGAACTTTAGATGCTGAATATCCAAATGTATTTTAGATAGAGGAGTTCATAATAACCTCAATTTGTTGTTTGTGATGTAAGCACATCCCAGTGAAATGAAAAGGAAAGTTGTAGGAATGTGATTTATGCCAGCTAGGCACATTTGGAAGATTTTAATACTTGACCATATTATAACTATTACAGGTTAGGGGACCAGTCAAATTTCAATTTCAATGATTGCGCTCAAGGTACATTTGATTTGTATTGAACAAGACTAACCAGTCTCACATTAACCCAACCATCACCCAATGATGATATTCTAAATTACAACGACATCGGATGTGCTTTTATGACCTGAGGAGAATTCAGTTTCCAGAAATGTTTTGTCAGAATGATGGTTGACACATGATGGTGGAGCAAAACACAATAGTTAGTTGAAAAGTGTATGGAAACATGCCCTACCATTACTCAAATTCATATAGCAGGAACACATGTGGTACTTTGAATTGCAGCACATTTACTTTTGAAGAACTAGTGTCTCTTCACACATGACTTGACCAGAATGGTAGCTGGCAATAAACACTTATTAAAGATCAAGGTCAGCTACTCCGTCACACAAATTCTGAGGATAGTGCCTATGTTGTTTTTGTTGTTGTCTTTTTGACGTCAGTCAGCAACACATTTAAATGGTGTATCTTCCATTACAAATAAAAACATCATGTTCACAAGTAAAGTAGTGTCCATCCGTAGAGAAAAAAGCAAAACAAACAAACAAACAAAAATGTAATCACAGGCTACCTGACTATTTTGTCCACATGATTATGAGGTCCATAGTTTATATATACCTACATTGAAAAGCCACCTGCTATATGTGACCACTTTGGGCTTGCACTGCAGAGGGTCCTTCAAATAAGGGACTGGTGTATTGATACACAGTCGTGCCTGCTCTATATGGCCTCCCCTGCAGGCCACAGATGGAGTTATACATAAAAGATTGTCGTTCACTACAGGAAAATTTACATGTAACCTGACCCCTCTGGCAGAGAAATATGACCACAAAGAACAATGTCTCTGTCCACAGCAGTGCCCACATGCAGCAGGTGTAGCCGTGTTTTTGTTAGGGTGTTACATTTTGCGATCCCATTGGCAGATTAGCTTTATTTCAGTCAATTACACTAATTGGCAACATTTCGAAGTTTTATTCTCTACTAGATTAAAGCAGAAAAAAGTTGCAGCTAACTTATCTATGTCTTTGATCTATCTTGTTTGTTCTTTAACTACACCATTCTAAACTTTCCTGCACCACCTGTCTTCACTTACTTCTTGTAGATACCTCCAGTACTTAAACTTTGTTTGGCAATCCTGTCTATGATTTAATTCCATCCTAGCTCTCCTAGGACGGTTTCTATAGCTGTACATGGTGGTTCTCCCAGTATCCATTTTCCCATCTCATTCTGTGCTTTCTCTATTCCCTGGACATCTTCCTCACCTATTGAAATAACATATAAGCCATACATCATTCCTGGTATTGCAACCCTATCCCATAATACCCTTGCTGTGTATGGTCTGTTGAAACTGTTCAGTGTCGTCACTTTTATCATTCCCTTTATTTGATTCACTTCCTGTTTAATCTTCTCCACCTGATATCTGAACATGCCTTTACCCATTGCTTTTATCTTAACGCCTAGGTACTCATACTCATCAAACTCCCCAATTTCGGTCAACTAACTTTAATTTACAGATTAGTTACATAA
Source organism: Hermodice carunculata (assembly GCA_964020975.1). Classification (NCBI taxonomy): domain Eukaryota; kingdom Metazoa; phylum Annelida; class Polychaeta; order Eunicida; family Amphinomidae; genus Hermodice; species Hermodice carunculata. The sequence goes on along the minus strand of OZ026617.1, from coordinate 16,618,715 downwards.
AGTTACCTCTTGACTACCATTACCTAGACCTCTGTGTCTGGGTGTAACACCCATGAAATCGAGTTAAGTCTCACTCAGTTGATTCTGAAAACCGGACGGTCGGTCCTGTGCACCATCTCTCAGTTCCTTTAGAACTGGTGGTGACTTCTGGTGCTCATTCTCCCCGTATCATCTTTCCTCTTTACTGGCTTGCTCTTACCAGTATAAGCTCCATGAACTTTCAGTCACACTTACTGTTTTAGTGCTTTATGCATATTCCCTTATGTGCAAACTCATTTCTCAGTGGTCCAGGACTCTGCAAAGACCTACATACCTAATTTTTGCACAGCGGATTCCTCTGAAATAAATGGGAGTAGAGCTGGTCATTTGCCCTGAAACCTAGATGTTCAAGATGGCATATCCACAAACAGATTGCAGAGAGCAGGAAGACAGTGCACGCCAGGCAATTGCCTCTTTTCAGAAACAAGCCATACATGTTACCAGTGACCACTCTGTGCTCAACCTTGTTGGATCATTTGCAGAAGTTGGACTCACAGAACCACTACATGGCGGCCTGGAATGATCATCAGCTGTACAATGATTTGTTGCCGCAGTTGGATCAAGTTTGCTCCTACAAGTGAACTTGCAAATTTTGCAAGGATTGGGGAGAGTCCAAATGGCCGCTCTTCAAGCAGGCAAGGAGAAAGTTGATTTGTGCAAGGTGTAGATGGCAGGCCGTAGATGCCAAACACCGAGCTGGAGAGACTGACTGCTTTGAGTCTTCACCACCAACCCCACATGACAAAAAGTGTAGACTTACCCACGTGGTTCATCTAGTTTCATGTGGTAGATGTTTCCACACCAGAAACTGCATGGGAAAGTAAGGTGAAGTGATGTGGAAGTCCAAACTCAGGCAGCAAAAGATCAACCCCTTTAGATCAGGAGCACCTGTCTGTACCCCCAAAAGACTTCCACTGCTGCTCTAGTCACTGACCCAAAAGGTTGCCCTTGCTTTGGAGTCTAGGTTAAAGAGCATGCAGGTGCAAGCTGAGATGTTACATGCACTCAAAGACCCCTCTCAGCCACATGCTGTTTCTTCTTCAAAGTCTCCTTCGAAGAAGACAGCAAAGCATTGGCTACAGCTATCAAGATCTCGGTCCTCCAAGGCCAAGTGCTTGGAGTGTAAGCCAGTGCATCTGGAATTTAAACCTTCAGTTTCCCGTCCCTGTACTCTGGAACTTCAGCCAGTCTGATTGCTCAGATCATAAGTCAGGGACATCTGGAACACCACTGGTGCCTCGGCAAACTTTAGAGCTCCTGGCTCCCAGAGTTCAGTTCATGAGCCAAGGCAGGTGTGAGATAGAAGGAAGACACCCAGGTCTGTAGGGGTTCCCTCTACTGTAAGTAGGTCTTTGACCCCGACATTGTTGGTACATATGGTGGCCCAGGTGGAACCTTCATGTTCTCCACCAGCAGTGTTGACAGTCCCTCCTGCCCCTTTGGCATCTTTGACCCAAAGCAAGCAGTTAGCTATTCCATTGGCCCTACATTTGAGCCGGTATGCTGCCTCCCTGTCTTAAGAGGCAGCCAGAGCTCAAGCTCCATGAGGAACAACGTTTGTGGTTGGAGACTCTGTACTTCTTCTGCTGCAGCCATCTCTGCAGCTGAGTCTGGGCAGACTCAGTTGGCCAAGCAGCTTGCAGCGTCTGCCTTGAGTCAGCTCTCTCTTGGCACTTGGACTTGGGAGTGCACTGAACTCTCTCATTACCCCTCCTGCCAGCAGATCACTGAGTCAATGGCAGCTGCGGCCCTGGAAACAAGTCTCCTGGAGACCGAGCAGGATCCCTCCAGCCAGCAGACATCTTTGTTGGCAGCTGCTAAGATCACTGCACATGGCACTCCAGAACCTCCCATCTTTAGTCACAGGTGGGCTGAGCAGGGGAAGGTGGCATTTCAGGCTGCAATGACTTCCATGGATGTCCTTGCTACCAAAACGCCTGGCATGGTGACATATCCCCTACTGTCACAAGCGGCTGCTTCGTTGCCCATGGACTGTTACACCCCTCATGCTGTGAATGGCCGAGCACCCCAGTAACAATAGGTTCTTTGGATAAGCATTCCCCTCCCATGAACACTGCTCTTGCTCCACTGATGGGCTTTTACCATGTCAAAGGTCATATTCAGAGCCTGGTTGGTGACCAAGCTGTGGTTTCACCGGAAGAGGAGAGGTGTGGAGCTGTTGCACTGTCCTGTTGAGGCTTGTCTCTGGAGAACATGGCAACACACCCCAATACCTTTTCCACCTTTCGTGGCTGGTTTTACAACCAGCTCTGGGCCAAGATTCACAGCACATGGGTTCCAGTAGAGATGTCGACGTCTAGGTATCTGAGGCAAGGGCAACTTCTGCCTAAGCTAGACTCCTAGGGCAGATGGGATTCTGCAGCTGACACATCTTTCCATCAGGTTTACTGCTGGTCGACGTAGAGTGGGAAGAGTTTGACACTTGGCAGCTAAAGTCCATCACACCACGAGCAGAGGACTTCAGATAGTTGGAGGAAGATGCCAGGGGATTTGTCCTCATAACACCATACTGCAATGTCTAGCTGGCTGCTTCAATGTCTCTCCTGGATGACGTCAGGGGCTCTGTCCACATCATGGAGGCCTTGTGAGATTGGTTAGACCAGGCAACACTTCTCATCACTCCGTTGTTGCGAGATGTTGATCACCAGGAGGTGAAGCTTTATTTTGTTGTAAAGGGATGCCTACCTCCAGGGTCAGAAGTTGCCCAACCCATTGTTTGGCAGAGCCAGGACGGGGCCTTTCTTCTCAGGAACTCTATTCAGAAAAGAGTTGGCAGAGGTCGTTCACTAAGCACAGGACCTTTGGGCCTGCGTAGCTGATCAGGCTCACTCCAAGGCACTGGCTGACTCCATTTGTTCCCTGTCAACTTTGGCCATCTCAGTCGTGAAGCATGGCAAGTCCCACATTGTGTCCACTTGCCACTCAGCGCATGCTCCTCTGGGACACAACACCCTGGAAAGAGTGGACAATAAGCTGGGAAGGGCAAGCCTTCCGGTAAAGGGAGGAAGCCCAGGAAGCCTCAGCACTCCTGACTCTTGTATACTGGATCCTGCTGTCTCATGATTGCCCACCACCATGCAGTTAGACTCCATGCTGCACCAGGCTGGCAGCTGTCTCAGCACATATTGTGCACAATAGGAGTGTTGAACTGTTCACCACGGAACCCAAAGCATCAGCATTCCTAGAGGCAGTTCAGATGGTTTGAAGCAAGTGCTCAATAGAGCTGGTTGAAGATAAAGGTACCCCCAGCTTTTACAGCTTACTCTTCCCGGTCTTTAAGTGAGACAAAGGATGGCACCCTGTCATATACCTGTCAATGCTGAACACCTTACTGGAAGTCCCAGTCTTTTGGATGGAGACCCCACGGTCAGTGGCAGCAGCCTTGCAGCCCATGGAGTGGAAAATATCCCTGGATCTCAAGAACACATTCTTCTACTTGCCAATCACTGACACTTCACGGAAGTATCTGCAGTTTTCATTTGCAGGCCAAGTGTATCAGTCCAGGGCACTTCTGTTTGGCCTTGCAGACAGTTGCTGCTTAGCTTCTCTGGTCAGCCATTTGCTTTCATGTGTATCTGAAAGATTGGTTTATCTGAGTGCTTAAGGTTCACAACATCACACACAGACTGCTCTGGAACTTTGCCAGTGTTTGGGCCTGATAGTGAACCTTAGCATGTCCAGTCTTTGGGCAGAGCAGACTTTCTTCTTTTTTTTTATGGCAACCAGTTGGACCTGGTTGCCTACAACTGTCGCCCTTCAGAAGACAGGTAGGGGAGACTTCTGTTCCTGCTCAGAACCTTTCTGACTAACAAGGTCTGCTCGGAGCAACAGTAGCTCACCCCGCTAGGCTCCCTGTCCTTGATGGACTCCCAGGTCCTATTCAGTCACCTTCACTGTCCCCCTTTGCACCAGCCTCTTTGGGGCAGATGATTGAGAGACCATGGCTACCAGGCCCTGGTGCCAATTCTCAACGAGGATCATCCGCACCTTCTGTGGTGAACTGTCAGGGAGAACATTATGAAGGGACCAATGCTGCAGGCCTTTCAGGCCCAGCTTACCATCTACACAGACTCTTCTTTATCCGGGTGGGGAGCCCACGTAGAGAACAGGCATCATCTCTGGCCTATATATCTAGCTCAGCATCTGAGATCACTGGAATTGAAAAGGCTGTCTCTTGTCTCAGTATCTCACGATCCAGCTGTATGTTCAGCTGATTTTGAGTTGGTGCTCTCTCTCTCTCTCTCTCTCTCTCTCTCTGTCTCTCTCCCTATCTATCTATCTATCTATCTATCTATCTATCTATCTATCTATCTATCTCATGGTGTATGTGATGCTGCGGGAGTCCCTGGCACCTTTCAATGCCAAAGTGACTTTGTTCACCGATGCTTCCCTGTGGGGCTGGGGAGCATATTTGGACTTTGTAACAGCCTCATGCAAATGGCGCCTTCAGTGTGGGCAGTGTGCCATCAATTGGCTAGAACTCCAGGTGATTCCTCATGCCCTTGTCCAGTTTTGGTCATAGCTGGAGAACAAGTATGTCCTGGTGATGTGCCACAACTGTACAGCAGTTGCACACATCAATAAACAGCGAGGTACCAGTTCAAAGGGTTGTTCTCTTTGGCCAAGTCAATCCTGCTCTGGTGCTATCAGTACAGCATCAGGATACCCTGTTGGAACAGTTTGGGCTGCCTGAATGCCAAAGCAGATCTGCCCCTATGCCAATCACAAGTGATTCAGACCGAGTGGTCTCTCAATCCTTGGGTGGTGGAAGCAATCTGGGCTTTTTGGGGTTAACTGCAGATTGATCTTTTTGCCTCCATGGACAATCCCAACCTTTGTGTTCCCACTACCAGATGACTTGGCGGGGGTGACAGACGCCATGTCAATTTTGTAGCAGGGGATGTGATTGTTTGCCTTTCCTCTAACCCTGCTCTAGCCAAAAGTTCTGCTCCAGATTTGAGAGAACCAGTGTGAAGTCCTACTTGTGGGCCCCTGGTGGCTTGAGAGAGAATGGTCCTTGGACCTACTGGAATTGAGTGTAGCACTGCCTTGGTCACTGCCTCTTCTTCCTGAACTACTGTAGAAACCAGGCTCCAACAAGTTCCACCACAATCCACAGTTTTTCAGGCTTCAGGTCTGGTGACTATCAACAAGGGCATTCCTTCAGCTCGCTTCTCAAAGGAAGTAGCTGAACAGGTTGCCCACTGGAAGTTTCCTTAGTCTTCCATGAAGATTTATGATTTGTGGTGGAACAAGTTTGCATCTTGGTGAACTGCTTTGGAGGCTTCGGTCCAGCAGATTGTGGACTTCCTTTTAAGTCTGTTTGAGGAGGGGCACTTGAAGATTTGCACCCTCAAGGGATACAAGTCAGCCATTGCAACTACCTTAAGACCAGGGGGCAGAGTTTAGGGATGAACCCTTTCTTCTGTGGACTTGTGAACAGATTATCCAGTTGAGAGCAACCCAGTGCCTCTCTGGGATCTATCTATGGTGTTTGTGGCTCTTACTAAGCCTCTTTTCAAGCCTAAAGATATGGGTTTGATTGATCTGAAGATCTTTACCTTCAAGACAGTCTTCCTGTTAGCTCTCGCCACAGGTGCAAGTTGCGAGCAGATACACCTTGGATAGATCCCTCATCAGATGGTCTGCTGATCAGAATGTCTTTTGGGGGCCTCATGTGGGATTTGTGCCTAAGACACAAGTGGTGCAGGACCCTTCAACCACCTTGATAGGTTTTTGGGTTAAGTCACTCTCGGCAATAATGTTAAAGTCTGAGCCAGATGGGGCCCTTTGTCACATTAGAGTGCTCCAGTTCTATATGAGTGGGACTGAATCTCATTGAGCTAGGTGGAAACTTTTGTTTCTCCCACTTAGGCAGATAGAGTCCAGGACTCTATCTTCTATTACCATCTAGGGATGAATAATCAAAATTATTTCCTTGGTCTACCTGGTGGCCAGAAGGAATGAAGAGTTTGTAGGTCTTCATTCTCTCCAGGCTCATGAAACTGGTGTTCTCCTGGGACACCTTAGGCAAGAAGCCAGTAGGGGATATTATGACCACCCTTAGATGGCACTCCCATAATACCTTTAAGTCTTTTAACCTAATGGGGTTGCTAGATGTGGAGGTGCAGCTGTTGGCACTAAAGTGCTTCCAATTGGCCTTTGGGTGTGCGTCACCCACCCCCTTTAATTCAACAGAGTTGGAGAGGGGGCACTGGGGGTTCCAGATGGTTTTCTGGTCCGTTGCTCTCAACTGCAGAGGTTCCTCCCACCTCCAGTCTGGTGGTATATCAGCTTAAATGGCATATGGTGTTCTATTGTGTCCTGATTATGAAGTTCTAGTGTCTGCAGTTAATGATGAATATATCTAAGGTTGAGAGGACCGGTTTAAAACCACCAGTTGCCTTTTATGGGTGACTGCCTGTCTCAAGTCTGGAGTGAAATTTGTTTCTTCACATTGGTATTGGAAGAGAAATGTTGATGCTTTGGCAAGTCTGAAATCTCTTTGCTGTCATTGTTGGGTTTGGAGTTAATGAATATGGATCATGTTTTTTTGTACTATTCAACGTAAAAATATTACAAAGAAACAGTACTCAAAATAAGCCATGAGAATACCCGCCCAACCATCCCCGATTTTCGGTACCTCCTACACAGAGTAGGAAACTGATTTGAGCATGCTGGCTAATATGCATTACGGCCACCAGGAGGACTGCGCAATGCCCCATGGCCTGGATGTCAATGAATGCATCAGCATGGTGATTGCACTGGACCCACGGAATTTCTATGGGGGCTATTGCAAAGCAACTGAAGTGCGTGGAGACCAGCTTAAGTGACTAACGGCGAGAACTGTTTCTTAACAATTGTTTTATGTTGGAAAACTTCATGTTTGGAACCATTGGATCCAGGATAAATTTTCTCTTGTTTTGACGAAAAAGCATTTTGACAAGTATGGATGTATGTATGCAGGTATGTAGGTATGTGTGAATGTTAGGTGCCAAGGACTCTGTAATCAACATATTTGTCTAGTCTTTGGTAAAAAAGGTCTCAATGGGCCCGATGTATAAGTTCAAATGACACTGGTACTCAGAATATGACAAATTCTATTTTTTTTAAGAAGTCTGAAAATGTATGATATTTTGTAGGAAAAGAGTGCATTCAACATTTTTAAACTGCTAAAACGATTTATTATTGTTTATAACTTGAAAAAATGTTCAACCCTTAGGCAAGTTCGCTCTTTAGCAAATACACAAGCTATGAAGCAATAATTATGCATTCTCTGACAGGGCATGCTTATATAAGGTTCGATGATGGAGAAGACAGGGTCCGAATGTTTAATGTTTACCAATTGCGTCGCAGGATTGTTGAGATATTTTGAAATGGTATAAACATCTGCATGCATTGTTAGGTAATTTCATGCAAGTTTAATCATAATTAGAAAAAACTATTTCGATCAAACAAGCGCCTTTGGCTGTGCCCAGGTAACAAATTCAACAGACGTCAAAAGAGGTAATTTGTAAAGGGGGAAAGAACATCCATTTTAAACATAACTGTCACGTTTCAACAAATGTCCAAGTTACCTAAGGCCTAACAAATATATATATATATATATATATATATATATATATATAAATGTATGTGTGTGTGTGTGTGTGTGTGTCTGGTTCTGATAACCCGACCCACCCCACTCAAAAGGCCCCAGTGCATACCCTAAGCAACATTTATGAAACATAACATAAAAAAAGTTCTTCGCTTCCCAATACAAATTGATCGACCCTGGCTGAAAGATTTTATCCAGAAAGTAGCCGTCATGTGCTGTTATTTTGCAGTGAAGTCAACTACTCAAACACAGTAGGACATTTCAGCTTGTCTGCAGTGAAGGGTTTACTTGTGCCGGGGAAAGAGCATAGTTGCATAGCCACTGTGTTTGGTGAAACAGCATAACCATAACCCCAGTTGAAAGATTTTCAGTCAAGTCAAAGAAAGCATTTTATTTCCACTTGTCTCGAGGGTTAACTGGGGCCAGCAAAACAACATAGCAACAGAAAGTTCAATAAGGCATAGCCACAGTCGTCAGGTGAAACAACATAGGCCACAGCCCCATTTGTGTCAGCATTTAGGGAACTCATAGCCCGACTGGTTCGATCATCCTTATCGTAATGTTTGGCTAGGTTCCAGGTGTTCGTTCTCTGAGTCAGCAGGGCAAATGGTCGTTAAAGTACTTTTAAAACATGACTTACTACCTTAACTTTAATCTGCCCGCTCAGTTGTGTCCGAAGCAGTTATCATCTTTAGTTACAAATCCAACTGTGACACGATAAACCTTGAACCAACTGGCACTTGATGAGCGCCATTCTGAACATTGCGTAAAGCCACACAAAAATATATTTGATTTGGATCTCAAAGTCAATCACATGCACTGAATTATTTGCAAAATATATTCTTTTGGTTGCATGTATTTTAACCCCCTCTCCCAGATCGTCCCATTTCAATCCTCATTTACAAACTGTTGGGTACGGAATCCGCAATTTTCAAAATGCCAGCCAAGTGCCAATCAGCCGATTGGATATTTTGAAGAGGTAGTTTCCAAAATATGTGTGTGATTGGGGATAAAGGAAGATTATTTTGTCAAATGAATGTAATGTACAATATACAATAGGACTTTTGCAGAGTGAGCATTACCTGAAAATGTAAATACATTGCAATACAGATTTTATATAAGTAGTAAACAGGGTCTTAGTTGTCATTCTTATGATTTTATACAGCATCTAGTTCATGCTGAATATGCAATAAGTTTACTGCCACTTATTTTGACGGGAACAATAGGGCAGGTTGAACTACTTCGGAACTTGTAACTTGTCACCTTAATTGAAAAACAGTCTAACAAACTTCACAAGCTGACTGGACTAGCATATGTTCTTGTAATACATGTATGTAAAACATGAACTCCATCGTGATGGCATAGCTGTTTTGACTTTTAAAATGGTCACATGAATGACAGAGAAAACCTTTACAGACTACACATAAAAATGGGTATTATTTTCACAGCTATAGCAACAAATTTTCAAAATGACACTTTCAACCTTGTAAAACAATCTTGCTAGCTTTAGAATATAGTCTTCATTTGGCCATAACTGAGACCCGGACTAACTGACTTCATGGAATTACATACAGAGGTACTGCAGAGTATAATTCATTTGACATCTAATACATTACCAAGACCTGGACTAAATGACTTCATGCTATTACATACAATGGTAATGCAGGATATACTTCATTTGGCATCTAATCATTACTGTGACACAGAATACAGACTTCATACAATTACATAGAATGGTACTGCAGGATATATTTTATGTGGCATCTAATACATTACTGAGACCCAGAATAACAGACTTCATACAATTACATAGAATGGCACTGCAGGATGTACTACATTTGGTATCTAATACATTACTGAGATCTGGACTAAGTGACTTTAGTCAATTTACATACAACAGTACTGCAGTAAAAAAACCATCCAGCATATGAAGCATTACTGGTGTCTGGACTGATAAATTCTTGCTGGTGCATGTTCATCTGGAAGCACAGTGGATAACAAAGGAGTGTGATCAGAAGGAAAACCAAGAGATTCAGGAGGAAAAGGATGCTCCTTCAGCTAAGATTCCAATGGTACCTGATGCTGTGATGGAGCCTGACCAGGAGGGAAGCCATGAAAAACAAGCAGGAAAGACAGCTCCCTCACCTCAGACTCCAGAGATGCCTAATACTTCAAAGGAAATTAGCCAGATGGAAAGTATTGAGAAGGGGACAGCAAAGAAAGCCCCTTCAGTTCCAGAGGAGACCGGTGCTTTGGGTCACCCTGAACAGGAGGGAAACCTTGGAAAAGAGACAGAAAAGAAAGCCTGTCAGCATCAGAGGCACACCTGATTGGGCATAAGCCTGACCGAAATGAAAGTCCAGATAAAAAGGACACAAACAAAGACAAAGGAAACAGAGCTGTCTCAGCCAAGGTCACCACAGTGCTCAGCACTATAGAAGATTCCTCCAGCAAGGTGAAGGCTACCAAGGCCTCTAGGTGAGACAAGAGTACTGCCATGGACTAATGCTCAGAGGATAATGGCACCACTCATAAGCTCAATGTCATGGTGAGTGATGATGACCTGGATGAAGATTTGTTGGACACCCCAAGGAAGGAGGAGAAGAGTGCTGTAAAGAATCCAGACCACACAAGACCATCAAGTCCATGGTGTATGTCCAGCATGGCAAGCAGCAGGAAAGACAGGTCCAGCAGAGAGGGAGAGACAGGAAAGGATTCATCTCAGAGCTCAGTGCCTTTGAGAGAATAGAAGGTGCAAAGACATCCATCATGGACGTGGCTCTGAATGGACCCTTTTTTGGAAGATCCAAGATGCAAAGTACCACTACTGGATCAAGACCAGGGTTGAAGTTCATCAGGACTTCACTCAGCACATTCTGGTAAGGCAGCAGGGACTCCATAGGGGAAGTGGAGGAAGGATATCAGCACAACTTGGTTGGGAGTAGCTGACATTTCAAACCTTTCAGGAGGAGGGATCATCACTGGCAGCTGCCTTTTAGGTCCACCCTAGCACTGCAATTCACAAAATCTTCAAAGGATCCAGGCAGAAAAGTGAAAAGGAGAAAACAGCAAACAGAAAGACACCTCCTTGATGACCATGTCATCTCTGCTGACACCTGTGCCCTCATCACCACAATGTCTCTTTCCATCCCCAAGACCACAAGAAAGTACCATCCCTAAAGCAGCTGTGGCATCAATACTAATGCCAAAGGAACTACCACAAGATGTCCCTGAGAAATCTGAGACCACTGGATCCATGGGTGTGGAGAATACACGTAGGGGCATCCAAATCAACAGGAAGGCAAAAAACTGGAGAAAGAAGTTGAACCAAAAAGGAGGAGACAGCCAGTGGTGTGGGCTCAGGAAGGCTCACACTGGACCTTGAAGCCCCAGTAAACCCACTTGTGCCAGTCAGCCCAGAAAATTTTTTGTGACGGATCTTGGCCAGAGGTGGTGCCTGGCAGGTGTGACTGGAGGAAAGCACCGGCAATCACACTTCCAAAGGTGGATTTGATATGGCCACCTCCCAACTAGAGACAGCTTTCCCCAGATAATTTATTGTGGGAATGGGAAGTGGCCACTGCTGTGTGTTTGATGTCTTGCATTTAGATGGATACTTCCCATAGTGTGGCCGGTGACATTGTCTGGATCACTGCAATTTCTTGGCTCTGTCTGGCACCTACAACAGGGCAGCAACAAGTGCAGCCAAGGAGGTCCCAGCAGAGGCTAAAAAGCACAACCATCTGTCAGTCTTACAAGATCCAGATGCCTTTCCGAAGCATTCTACTATCCCTCTGCTGACAAGGAGATGGAGCAGCATTGACCAAATGACGGCTGGAATGATTTAGATTCACACCAGCCCAAACACCTTGAAAAGGTGCCCATGAATCTGGAGAAGGTGAGCCCACAAAAAAAGATTATGCCCAGGCCGTGGACAGGAAAGTACTCATTAAGATGCATGAGGAGCCAATGGATGCCAGTGACTTTTCAGAAGTGGAATACAGCTTAACAAACAAAAACGTGTTTAAAAAATGTTCAAAAATCCCAGCCCCACCTGGTGAACACATTAAGGTTCCCAGAAGTGTCTCTATCAATTTCGAAGCAAATGGTTATGCGGTTCCAGAGAAGACAATTTTTTAACAATTTTGGAAAAAAATTGCAAAATTCATAGACATTCAAAAATCATTGGACCCTGGCCATTTTAACAAACTTGGTAGACACCCACCCAAGATACATGCTCAGCAAGATTGAAGAGAATATGGCCTGTGATTTTGGAGAAGTCGAAAATGTGCTATAAGCTGAGTTGACTGACAAGAATGTGTGAAAAATGCTGAAAGTCATGAGCTTCTGTGGCTGTATTCATAAAAAAAAAGTTCAAAATTCAGACTAAGTTCAAAAATTGGGGCCTCATTGGGGCATATCACACTTCCAGCCTGGTTGTTAACAAACTTCTAGATCTACGTTAGGGTGTTCAAAAAGGAAAAAATAATAACCTCTGAAAACTTCAACAAATGAAAGAAAGGCCAAAACTCACAGCTAATTTACAATAGAGTTCTTGTAATGGGAATCAAAAGTTATAAATTGATCCCTTCACAAAAAAAATTCTAAAAATGAGGCTGTACCCTGCAAAATTGATGATTCTGCAAAGTTGAAGAACATTTTCATTTCATAATGAGGCAAAACATCATCTTTTGTTCTTTTTTTATTGCAAGAATATATACATGTATTTTCTGCTTGTGAGTGCATGAAAGTCACCCGATCTGCGATTAGATTACTGATAGAAGCATGTGGCATGCTTGCCCTTTTGCTTTCAGAACTGTTTCAAATGCTGTATTATGCAGAGCATTCTGTCACGATACACTCCTACATATATATTTGCAAAATGTCATTTGTATCTACCAGCATCTACACGTAAAAAAAATATTGATGAACGACGTGTTTTTCTGCGTTTTAAAAACTGACCTACAAAATACACAATGCATCTTATTGTACCGTGCAACTTTTTAGTCACCTGCAAAATGATGTTTGCATCCAAATGCTGGTTACAGCCATTTACAACCTAGAAACAAGGATTATAGAATAGTATTTGCTAATTTGTACGGATATGTCTGCACTATGAACAACTGAAATGTAAAGAAATAGTATGTTGCGTAATTGGGGGTATATTTCTACAAAAATACATGTCATTATGCCCCCACATAAAATTGACTCTATGCACATGTATCCCATGATCAAAGTTCTGCAAATGTGTATTAAATGTCTACTTTATATATTTGATGTATAAAAATAAAAGCCACAATATATTTGTCTCCATCTTTGCATATGTCTCAAAATCGACCTACCAAACGATCTTTCAAGCTATTGTAGATCTGCCCTATAGTTCCCGTCAACAAAGGTGGCAGTAAGTAGTTCACAGCAGTGAACTTATTACACAGCCAGTATAAATTATGTTGTATAAAATTTTAAGCATTACCAGTAAGACCCTATTTTGATAGAACTTTTCTCTTAAATGATGAGTTAAGTTGCATAAAATAAACTAACCATGTATGCAGATGGGTATAATATTTAAACATACTTCAACAGTCCCAGTATGCAACTTTTTAAACATTAAACATTCGGTAAGTTATGTTCGATATTAACATCTAAAAAGTACCAGTGTCACTTAAACATATAAATAAGGCCTATTGAGACGGATGACAAGTGAAATACGAACAAAACTATTGTATTTCAAATTTCGATTCACGTCAGTATGCAGATGTTTAAAGACAGGTCTGGCCATCTGCAGCATAATTCCACAGTGCTTGGCAACAGTTGAATAACCCGTGACATTGATATGGCACATCTGTACTCAGAAGTACATAATACTTTTTATCAAAGACGAGACATATGTTCAGCAGCGGTACTACAAAGTCCTGTGCAGCTCTCTCTCTCTCTCTCTCTCTCACACACACACACACACACACACACACACACACACATAAAATACTATTTTTACCAACGACGAGACATGTGTTCAGCAGTTGTACTACAAAGTCCTGTGCAGCTAACACACACTCAGACCACACTTTCTCGTCAAGACAGAGATAAAATTATCCTGTTGGTGCTGAAGATTGAAAAACGCCGCTTTTTCCTGTCTTTTTGAGCCATTCGGTGACAAAAGATCCAACTCTTTTGGCTAACTTTGGATTTACTTGCGTCATATACACGAATATGCCTTCAAGTTGGAATGTTCTTAATTTTAAACAGTAACAACTAAGAAGATATTTTGAGTATATATTGCAAGGTACAGGGGCTACTTCAGAATAGTATGACATATTTTTTTTAATGAATTATTTTAACAATAAGCCCTTCTACGTGTGTTAGTAAAAACGGCTTTCATCTGATCACTTTTGTTTATTGAGGCTATCCAATGTTTCGGCACTGTATATTAATCAACATCACCCACCCCGACAATTTCGAGCGGCAGTTTCAATTTCATTCAGCCACGTGTGAGCAAATGTTTTGTGCACTCAATAGTTTTGTTTATAAATAAACTTGTTTCATGCTGTAGGTTACCAAAAATAGTATAAAATCCTCTCCGCTCCCCCATATTATGTACGGGAAAAAAACAAAACAGAGACAAACAAACGAACAAACAAAAACAAAACAAACAAAAAAGACCTCAAGAAACCTTATTTTAGGTGCATATCCACATGAATAGACACTGTTTGGATTTTTCAGGATATTGGCAAAAGCCCTCAAAAATTTTAATTGATAGTGCCTTGTGACTACACATTAGGAAAAGATGCGTTATAAGGTACATTTATTATCTGTCGCCCAATTTTTGTAACATTCTTGTCATTTCCATCTATAATGTATTTTTGCAAAAGGGATTTATATAGGGCCTTGTCCTGTTTCCCAATTGTATCCCTACGGAAATAAAAATATGTTCAAACCAATGTATTTTCTACAACGGGCGAAACTTGGGTAATTTGGGTAAAGATTATGGAAAAGTGTATAACATTGAAATGACTGACAAATTTTCATGCTTATTTAAGGTACACATCCACTTGAATAGACACCATTGGGATTTTTCTGCATATTGACAAAAAATGTATTGTCCAACTAAATTTGTACCAACTTTGGGATCAATTAGGTTCTTAACAACTTTGAGTATTATGAAATATTAAAGTCTTTCAGTGATTTAACAAGAGGATCATGATGATCCTGTGTCTGCTGACTGGAATGTTAAGCTTCTGCAAGTGCAGACTTTACTGACCCACCCATGTACTGTATTAGTGCATAGAAACAAGTGACCAAAACTTTGATATTACCAAGAAATAAGACAATGTGTCAGTTTGACCTTACAATGTCATCTAAAGTCGAAGTTAACAACATCTAAAGAAACTCCATAGGTACTTTCCCATTATTGTTAAATAGTACCCATGGTTCCACGACCCACCATTACAGAAATATAAGCAACATATTGGAGTCACTGCAGCTGGGCAGTATCTATATATATGTATAAAACCAAAGGATTCCATTCAACAGTTTTGGCAGTATCATAATACATGCACTGTACTTCTGCTATACAGTTGCAGCACTTACTGACACATGATCCCGAACTTTGTCATCCCAAAACTGTGTTAAAGCTTAACATAATCCCACCATTTTCACAAACTTGCATTATTTTGAGTATTTCATATTCTGATGAAATTTCATGCACTTCTGTTCAAACGTTCTTAAGATGAAGTTGAAAATAGCCTTAGCACAAAAAATGTCATTGCAAATTAGGAAAATATTGGTGGCTAAAATGTGAACTATGACACTCCAGATGACCTTGTATGTAATCAAAGCAATAGGTAAAAAAGTTCTTGAGAAGAAGAAATTTTCAATATTTTAAGAACGGGTATTGAAAATTATTGTATCATTATTTCTTTCACAACCCGGGAGAGTACAAGCTGGGGATCATCCATGTGTAAAATCAACACTTTCCATGCAATAGTTGTTGAGAAGTCGAAAATGTAAAACAGTCTAATGGGCAGATGCACAGACAGGCGACGGGAGCAAAGTGATTTTATAAGTCATCAATTATCTTTTCCGTCAATAAAGCTAAAAACGCCATATTGATAGTCTAATATATCGATAAACACTGCTAGAGAATAATCAGTAACTATAAAAGTTACTTATTTAAATTGCACCCAACCCGCTGAGGAAACAGTTGACCTGTGGTGTGCCATCCTTATAGGTCTTATTTACAATTCTCAGCAAAAATATTGTCTATTGATATTAAATTTATGTCACAACATAAAGACGGACGAAAATTTACATCCGGGTTCTTTCGGGCGATTTGAACCGGGAAGAATTAAGCAAAACCTTGATCAAAAGAACAGCTTGTGTGTATTTGTAAATGTAACGAGGGCCGACAATTTTTTTTTTCATTTTACTTAAGTCTGTAAGCCTTTTTCCCGCCATATCTCCCAAAAATGCCTGGATGTAAATTGTCTGCTTAAACGTTTTTATATAAATTATTATCATGGTAAAAGAAAATATTTTGGACCGTGAATAATGCCAATTATGATGGCACTCTCACTTGGTCAACTATTCTTGTGATATTGGTATCCGTTTGAATTTCACGGTCCCAATTGCAACAGCTACCATTTTTACGTTTCATAACAAACTATTCTTGTACTGTGAAACTGGCATGAACTTAAACTTGTTAGAAATATACTAATTAAGACTACTCAGGCAAACACAGAGTGGGATTTTTACCGTACATTGCTGCTTCTCCATTTAGACATGTTCAAATAATTCATAATGTATAAGTCATTACGCATACTTCCCGATTTGCGTCATGTAAAAAAAAATACACATATAAAATTTTCAGCTTCAAAGTGTGATGAAATTATAAAATCAGTTAGTCTGAAAATGCAAAAACAAGACTTTCATAAGTCCCTCTCTCAATAAGGTTTCTATAAAATATAATTTGCACGTAATAGTACAATTAAACCCGTAGAATCAATGTGTGGGCGTTCACTGTTGCGATCCTCATAGTGCAGGCTGTGCGTTTTGTAATGTCAAGTCGCTTCCTGGTTTACTGGAAGGATAGAGACTGAGTCAAGTCGTGTTTGCCAATGTACCGCATTATTACCAAACATCAGGAACGATTATTAACCCACGATTGCGAAAAATAGTCCATCAGATTGAGCCCTCTGCAGGCTGCATGATAAGGATCGCCTTTGTAAAAAATCGGTCTCTTCACCTGAACGACTCAAAGCGACCAGACACTTTCTTGCCCCGTGCTATAATCACCCTCACTACCATTATTTCTGTTTCTGTCACTGCCTGAAAATTAAACACACACACACACACACACACACACACACACACTCGTGTATGTGTGTGTGTGTGTATAAACGAACTGAGAGAAAGGGGCTTAAAAATATCTTGCAGAAAATCAGCCATCCACGAAAACATGTTAAGCTTGATTTCCACAAAGTTTGGAACTGATAGCACAAGGCATAATGTATCGGTTTTGCTGTTTGGTATCAATGTCTTTTCAAGTGCCGCCAAAATTCGTCACTGTAAAGCTACTGTGACAGCATAGTGCACCTTCTACTTGTATGATCACTCAACCTATGGTACACAGACCTGCAAATAGCCTGTATAAAGGATCCTAAACATCTTCAAAAATACACCTTATGCTCAAATATTCTGATGTATCTTGCCAACTGAAAATATTGTAGTTGAAGTTAAAAAAAGGGTGTCGTTGTTACTAGACCAAGTTGCGTGTGTAATGCACCAAGAATCATAAAATGTGAAGTATTATCAAAGCTTAGATTCTAAAGTATTATCAAAACTAGGATATGCCAGTAAAACTTTCTATAGTTTAGATTATCATACACGAAGGATGGGTAGATTTGTCCCTCATGTCCTCTCTAAAAATATTTACATATAATGCCACAATAAAGTTTAAAATATCACTGTTACCTGACCAAATTTCGCGTAAAATGCGCAAAAATATCCTATAAAAATGTAAAGTCCTATCAAAGGTAAGATTGTAAAGTATCATCAAAACTGAGGTATACAGACATAACATTCTACAGTTCAGGTAACTATACATGAGAACTGGATAGCCACGTCAGTCACCTCTACTTTAAAAGTATTTAAAGATACCACAATAATGCATTATCAGATATGTTGGTACCGACATATGGGAAGCATCAATCATGAAATCATTAGGGAAAGAAAAGAATACCTATCCCCAATTGCTGCACTCACCTGTACATAATACTTTCTTTAAAATATACATGTTCATATCTTAAATTGCATATGTTACCATTCAAATATATATTTGTACAGCCAAAAAGGTCTGCACCATATTTTATAAATATACAAGGAGTGAATAAGTGACAGAATGACCAATTATGGTAAATATTCAGGTAAAAGAATATCACATATGCCATATACATGCATACTAATCATACATACTATATACAAGCATACACACAATTTCTGCATTGGTTACCTAGGGAAAAGGCTTCAAAAAAGTGGACATATTGGTCATAATTGCACTTGGGTCCAGCAGAAAATCATGAATTGCAGGTGCATTTAGCTGATGTTGCCCTGACTTCAGGCGCTTGGGATTTTTAATTCTCTGTTCTGTTTCTTCATACATCAGCTTTCTCTTTAAAGGCTTTGATGTTGCATGGATTTTCTCTTCAAGTAAATCCATGTCATCCAAGATGCACTCTATGAATTTGGGAGCGGATGTCTCAGCGCATTCAGGAATATTGACGACGGTCCCAACACTTTGCACACTGGTCACCTTGAAATCTGAAGCCACCTTTCCATCTGCATCCACAACATCTGCTAAATATGCTGCCATACCAACAGTGCTACCAAAAACTGGATGACCCTTACATGCCTCCATAGTAACCATAGCAGATGATATGTCTGAGAGGTCCTGTTTCTCAGTGGCCGGGTAGTCTGGCTCTATATCCCTTGAACACCCCATTTCCGACCCTCCTGTTGGTATTGCTGTTTCAGTCAGATCAGGTGCACAACAATTGTTGTTGTTGAGATCCTTTTTATCATTGTCAAATATACCTTCCAATTTATCATCAAGATAATCGGCAGCAAACTGGCAATAACCCTCGGCAAATAAATCACTGCAGTCAGTGGAAGTGGACAATAAACTGTCCAGATCATCCAAAGGATCAAAGAGTTCCCCTGATAAAGAGTCTCCAAAACTAAGGTCAGAAGCCAAAGTGAGATCATCAGAGATATCCAGCATAGATCTTGCATCAGTATTAACCTTCGAAGTGGCCCTTGCCAGAGGGTTGGGACTCGAGGGCAACTGGCAGGGTGATTCATTTTGCTCTTGCATTTGGTTTTCGGTACGCTTTTCGTCCATTTGAACTGTAGCAAGGTTGACTCTTTGTAGCTGGTCTGCATTAGCATCCTCCTGTCCTATTACGTGTCTTGCAAGTTCCTGACTTCCTTTGCTCACTACCTTCATCTCAGCAGAAAAATCTGTGGTAGTGAGAGAATTCTGGCCTGTGACCGAAGTTTTATCTTTAGCATCTGACAACAGAAAATCTAGGTAGCTGAAAGCTTCAGCAGATTGCTTGGTAGACGAACTTTTTGTCACAGGTGAAAGGCTTGTATTCTTGGCCAACTGGCTGTGAATACTATTCCTTGGCACTACTCTGAACATTGACCATGCAGATTCGTGATTTGGCACTGAAACACTTTCTCTTTCCCTTGGTTCACTTGCTGCAAGGAAAGTTCCATGTTGAATGCAGGAGGTTTGTTCACAACTTGTACCCGTGCCTATGGAAGTTGAAGGGCTGGATACTGTTTGCTTTGCTGTTTGGATTTCACCTGCTGTTGTTGGAATCATCACAGTAGAAGGTTGCCAAAAAATATGGGCTTGGGTGAACTGTTTTTGTTCATTTTTGGTGAGCTTACATTGTGGTGAGGTATTAGGCAATATTTTAGGTACAAGATGCGATGTCATTGTCAAGTTCTTTTTCACAGGAGTGTGGACAGTGGGACTGATACTTCCAACCCGAGAGACTTGTCCATCTGAAAATAAATGTTAAAAGGTATCAAAAGCAAATCTTTATTTCCCGATTATTATAAGTATATAATTTGGGACTTATACCCTCTCTGGTAATTTTTGCAACTACCAAAGGTAGTTTATGCATTTTGTACTGTACAATATACATCCCCAACAATAAACATCAATGAAACACAGCATGTGGAACTTTTAAGCTAGCAGTGTTTTTTTTTTTCACATTATAAACTCGGAGGTGGCTCATCCTTCACCTTTTCTTCACTGCCTTTCACCTTTTAAAACGATTCCCTTCTTTGCATTAAAAGGTATGATATTATAGTAATATTCGAAAGTAGTTTGTCCCAAAGCAAGAGAATTTGAGAATAAGTGTTTCTGCCAATGGGTTAATAGTTACAATTTTGTAACCTAAAATTTTCTGAAAGTGTGTTTGTGCATCCTAAAATTCTTTCGTGGGTCACCTAAACTTCAAAATTTATTTTGCAACAGGGTCTATGATCTCCCTTTCAACAAGAATTTTATTTCTAAACTTTTCACATCTTAAAATTTTTATCTGGCAGGAACACTGAGAGCATTTTTGCATTTACCACCTTTCTGCTTTCAAATTTAAAACCCTGAGCTGGGTGGTGCTGTCGCAGATATATAATGTGGAACTATCCAAACATCATATCAATTCCCGTATGTTTTCTTTACATTGGCTTCTGAAAACTCTGGGAACAAAACAAATGAACTGTATCCCCCATCCTCTCTGCAACAAAAAAAAAGAACTTCAGTGCTACAGTAGGAATATGGTTCATATTACAGCTTACCAAGAGACGTATTTTGAGCTTTTGCATGACTTTGAAGCTTCTGAGGACGAAATTCATAGTCTGGGAAGAGCCTTCTGTGTTCCCAGCTTAAACGATCTGCATGGTCTACATATCTTTGCCGGTCTTCTTCATTAAGTGCCCGCCAGGTATTACCTTAACCACATAGATGACAAAAGTTTGCATTATAGAGGTCAATGCCAGATGTGAAGGTAATAGCGATTTCAAATTAATTTGATAATAATTTATCGTCAGTGTGGACTACAGTGGAACCTCTTTTATGGGACCTCCCATGGGAACAGAGTAAATTGGTCCCTTATAATAGATGCTCTGGAGACAGGGTTGCTAGATCGGTACAAATAAGTGCACATCACCGTATGTAACTATATTTGTAAAAACAAAAAAAATGCTTTATTTATTAAGTCTATATGTGAACACAGACTTCTTGTTTTTCCTCAAATACTTTATTCTTTATCTATCTATCTATCTATCTATCTATCTATCTATCTATCTATCTATCTATCTATCTATCTATCTATCTATCTATCTATCTATCTATCTATCTATCTATCTATCTATCTATCTATCTATCTATCTATCTATCTATCTATCTATCTATCTATCTACCTATCTATCTATCTATCTATCTATTTATCTATCTATCTATCTATCTATTTACCTGTCTGTCTGTCTGTCTGTCTGTCTGTCTGTCTTTCTTGCAATGTGAATTTTGTGGTCAGTTTTTCTCGGACACTATTGTTTCGAAAATTACCAAACTTGGAATGGTGATAGACCTAGTAGCGAAGTTGTGCACCTTGTTTGGAACAGTCATGATGTTAAAAAGTATGTAAATTAGGGGTAATTAAAATTTTAAAAGCTCCATATTTTAAAACCTATTACAGATAAACACAATATTAAAAGTAGCACACATAGGTTTGTGACACCTGCGGATGCCAATCTAATGGACAGTGAAAAAAATAGCATTTTAAATTATGCTACAAAACTATTATAAATAGACATGCCAATCCAACTTCAATTTGTAGGTTTGTGACACAGCTGCATCCTATGAGACATGAACCGAAGTTGAAGTATTCTAAATTATGCAACTTCTATGTGAATACACAAAATTGAACTCCTGAATAACTTCCAAACTATTATACATAGTGGTGTCATTCTAATTTCAATTTGTAGGTTTGTGACATGTCCGCCTTGAATGAAACATGAACCAAAGTGGTAACATTCTAATTTATGCAAATAAGGCGCATTCACAAAATTTAAATCTGGAATAACTTCAAAAGTATAACAGATAGAGGTGCCATTCCAATTTCAGTTCTTTGGTTTGTGACATACCCCATCCAATGAAACATGAACCAAAGTTATAGCATTTTAATTTTGTGAAAATTAGATGAATACACAAAAATTTAAATCTTGAATAATTTCAAAACTATTATAGACTGAGCTGTCCTTTAAACTTTGATAGAATTGTGGGACAGCTGCATCCAACGAACCATGAATCAAAGTTATAGCAGTTTGATTTATGCAAATTAGGCAAATATCCAAAATTTAAATCTTGAATCTTTAACAGATTGAGGTGCCTTTCCAACTTCAATTTACAGGTTTTTGACATTGCCGCATGAAAAAATTATTGATGCAGGAGTTAAATAAACAATAGGCAATCTTTAAAAGTTTTCCAGGCGCACAGTCTGGTTTGCTGACAAGCAAATCAAATATTTCTAGTCACTCATAGATTTGATTATGTATGCACAAAAATAAAAATTGTATTGAATTTGTCATTTAACGACCAAAATATCAGAAACAGTGTACCATAACTTATCGTTAGTAAAATATACAACGCCCAAAAGAGAAAACTGGGTGCCTGGCACAGGTTAACGGCTTGCTGGGGACTGATTAAGGCAAGCTCTGGGTGCATCAAGAAAGTTTGCCTCTTAAGGCAAGTAAAAAGTAATTAAAATACGCTGGGATCAGTCCCTTAGCGCAGGTAGGCCCCTAACCTGGGTAGGCCTATGGGCGTGTTTGACTATATATAGAAAGACAATGTTGATTATTTGGGGATTAACACCAAAAAAAAAAAAAAAAAAATTAACAATAGCAAAGAAAAAAAAACACACACAGACTAAACCATAACTTGTTCAAGAACTCCAAAATATCAGACTAACTTGTTACCGTGGCGACCTACGCCACCCTCCAATATTTGATTTTGGTGCAAACGGACGACGATGGTAATTTTCGGACAGGATTTATTAATAGTCTAGGATAATCATACAGCACTGTGCTTGTTATTCTTGTGTGTTACTGTTGCTACCGGTGGAACCAACCTTTACCCTTAACTTACCTAATAAAGTGCTTATCTGGCAATTGGTCATGTGCGGGAAAATTTTCTTCATGATAGAGCGTTGCTCCTTGGCAAATATCATGAAGGGATTCATAGGCCTTTTTATGTGACCATTTCGAGCAAGGAAGTTTTCCATCTTCAGTCTGTAATTGGTGGAAAAATCATTGATAACATTGAGAAAAAACGTGTTTGATTTTAATATACATAATTTTCTACATACAGTCACGTGATTAGAAGTCAACAAAGCCCAGGGACCACTTACTCCCAAAGGTCGGTCATGGACTATTTGGCTGTAACTCACATGAGGGCTTTGTTGACTTCTAACTCTTCCAAAATATATATGAACAACTTACCTAAATGCATATTTATTGTTTCTGGGATAGAATGGGGTTTATCCTTATTTGGGGAGGCTTTGCAAGTTAATAGCCCATTCCCAAATAGAGTTAAACCCCTAAATCAAGAGAATAAGTGTTGAACACGTTTGTGAATTGTGTATTAAAAAAAGTCTAAAAGGCTGTTTCAGTCATATATATATATATATATATAAATATATATATATATATATATATATGTATATATATATATGTATGTATATATGTATATATTTATTTATTTATGTGTGTGTGTTATTTACTAAAATATCTTTTTTAATTTTTAGAGCTATAACGGCTACAATGATGTAGTTTCATATAGTTAGTCTACAAGAGAACAAAACTAAGCGCTACATGTAAATTTTTCAAACTTCAAGTTCAAGATGATGATGATACAGACAAGAAATGTAACAGAGTCCGCCCATTTACACAACCTCAGGTATTGGAGACACAAACTTTAGTTAAAATTAAATATGGAATACACTAAATCTTTATTTAATATCATATATATATATATATATATATATATATATATATATATATATATATATATATATATATATATATATATATATATATATCGGAAAATAAATTGCTTGTATGTATTTGTCCATCAAATGAGTATAAATTCAGGTTCATCAATATATAAGTATCCGATTTGTTGCTTGTTCTTAAATTACATATGGTAACATTTTCAGGCCCAGCGGCCACTGGCCCAACAGCTATGAAAATGAAGCAGCTGCAATAGACTCTATATGGACACTTTTATTTACATTGTATCGACACAGTTGGTTTCTTGCTTACAATGTATAAGTTTAGCAGTCTTTCCAGGTCTGTGGTGTAAGGTCTGACTATGTGACGTGGCTAGTGCCCAGTGCCAGTGAGACCGAAGGATTTCTCTGGTGAACAGAAGTCCTTTAAATTTTGAAAGGAACACCATTGCCAGTATCGTGTTCTTCACCAGAGATGAACCGAAAATCCACTCGTACATGGCATGGAATCCATCCCTATTCAATCAACTCCACCCGGTGAACGCTGGGGAAGTTGACTTCATTAGCATGAATGATTAATATTTCAATCGTGATGTTACCCCGTAACCAAGGACCATTCAATATTATACAATTATGGACTTTTGCTGAGACCACTGGTTAGTTTTATGGACCTGAAAGAAGAATACTGACCGAGGCCGAAGGCCGAGGTCAGTATTCTTCTTTCAGGTCCATTAAACTAACCAGTGAATGAAGCAAAAGTCCATAATTGTTTTATTTTATGAGTTACATCGAAAGGAAGCAAATATCTAATACTGCTTTATTTTAGAAATTACATTATAAAGTAAAAAAACACAACGTCCAGTTTTAATATTTTTGCACGTGGCAAAGCTGAAAATAGTTTAATGACTTGAGATGGAGTGCCCAAGTCAGCGGAATCGTATTAGTGATTTGTGGGCGTGGCCAAGTCATTGGAATCGTAATGTCTAGTTCCAAGTTTATCGCCAGATGGCATGACTTGGCCACGCCCACAAATCACTATTACGATTCCGCTGACTTGGGCACTCCATCTCAAGTCATTTAACTATTTTCAGGTTTGCCACGTGCACCGTAGTAACCAATAAGATTACGGTAATCTTGAATGAGTCACCAACTCAAAAAATAATATACAATTATGGACTTTTGCTGAGATCACTGGTTAGTTTTATGGACCTGAAAGAAGAATACTGACCGAGGCCGAAGGCCGAGGTCAGTATTCTTCTTTCAGGTCCATAAAACTAACCAGTGAATGAAGCAAAAGTCCATAATTGTTTTATTTTATGAGTTACATCGAAAGTAAATATAATAAAATTCCAGGATGGAATATGTATGTGAAAGAGAAGCATGAGGCTGCCAGGGAAGCCTTTCTTTTCTGGTGTAACACAGGTAAACCTCGTAATGGGATCATTTTTAATGCTATGTATAGAAGTAGGCTACAATTTAAGTCTGCTCTGAGATGGTGTAAAAGAAATGAAGATAAAATCAGGGCTGATGCAATGGCTAATGATCTCAATGATAAAAATTTTAAAGGGTTTTGGAAAAAGATACAACAGATCAATAATGGTAAACTTGGTAATACTGATAGGATTGAAGAGGCACATGGTGATGAACAAATTGTACAACTGTGGAAGCAACATTATTTTGATATTTTTAATGAGGGTCATGATTACCATGAGTGTGTTAAAATAATTCCAACATGTAATGAGACTTATGATTCAATGAGAGTCAGTGCCGCAGATATATATTTAAGTATTGCAGATTTGAAAACAGGTAAAGCTGGTGGTCATGATGGGGTATGTGCAGAACATCTTAAATATGCAGGGCAAAGTATTAACAAGGTGCTTGCAAGTTGTTTCACTGCAATGTTGGTACATGGATACATTCCAGGAGACTTTATGAAAACTATTTTGGTGCCGATTATCAAAAATAAAACTGGTGACATGCATGATAAAAGTAATTACCGTCCTATTGCTTTAGCTACCATGATGTCTAAGGTTTTAGAAAAGGTAATTTTAAGAAGATGTAAAGAATTTCTTGATACATCTAGTAACCAGTTTGGATTTAAACAGAAACATTCAACTGATTTGTGCATATTTATGTTAAAACAGTTTTTACATACATACAGCTCTAGAGGAAGTCCCATGTTCGTTTGTTTCCTGGATGCTTCCAAAGCATATGACCGCGTGAGACATTTGAAATTATTTAAGATACTGATTGATCGTAAGGTTCCGTCATACATTGTTCGTATTCTTGCTTTTTGGTACTGTAATCAGGTCATGTGCGTCCAATGGAACAAGGTTAAGTCTAATTATTTTTCAGTCTCCAATGGCGTCCGTCAAGGTAGTTTATTGTCCCCCGCTCTTTTCAATGTTTATATTGACCAGATATCTGTGAAACTTAATAAGATTAATGTTGGATGTGTACAGAAAAAGAAAATTGTTAACCATTTAATCTATGCAGACGACATGTGTCTTTTTGCTCCATCTGCTAAAGGTCTACAGAAACTATTAAATAAATGTCACAAAGAAGCATGTGAATTAGATATAAAGTATAATGTAAAGAAAACTGTTTGTATGTGCATTTCACCAAAGGGATGGAAACTTGTAAGATTGTCATTGTTGAATTTAAATAATTTTGTACTTAAATATGTAACAAGTTATAGATACTTGGGAGCCTTTATTACTAATTGCTTAAGTGATGATGAGGATGTTCAAAGACAAATCAGAAGTTTGTATAGCAGAGCCAACATGCTGGCTAGAAAGTTTTCTAAATGTTCTCATGAGATCAAAATAAATCTTTTTAGGGCATACTGTGGAAATGCCTACTGTAGTCAACTGTGGGCCTGTGTCAGAGCTTATCAGTTGAATCGGTTGAAGGTCGCATATAATAATGCCTTTCGGATTGTTATAGGTTTACCAAGAAGATGTAGTGCTAGCGAGATGTTTACATACAACAGAATAAATAGTTTTGGTGAATTCATTAGAAAAGAAATATATAGTTTTTGGATGAGAGCTCTTGATTCGGTTAATCCCATTACTCAGAACATGATAAATACTGGATTTGGATCAATGGCTTTGTACACATATGATAGGTGGGTCAGGCTGCTGTACTCTGGGAATTACTCCCAGAGTGCAGCATCCTGAAACCCTAGATATGTTTGATTTGTGGTCTCCAGTCTCAGGTGTCGCATAATACTAAGCACCTTTTTTTAACATTATTTTAATACATGGATCATTTTCATCTATCATTGTACTTCACCATTGTGTATATACATATTTGTAATGTCTTTATGGGCCCTAGTGGCTTGAAATAAAATTATCTTATCTTATCTTATCTTATCTAAAGGAAGCAAATATCTAATACTGCTTTATTTTAGAAATTACATTATAAAGTAAAAAAACACAACGTCCAGTTTTAATATTTTTGCACGTGGCAAAGCTGAAAATAGTTTAATGACTTGAGATGGAGTGCCCAAGTCAGCGGAATCGTAATAGTGATTTGTGGGCGTGGCCAAGTCATTGGAATCGTAATGTCTAGTTCCAAGTTTATCGCCAGATGGCATGACTTGGCCACGCCCACAAATCACTATTATGATTCCGCTCACTTGGGCACTCCATCTCAAGTCATTAAACTATTTTCAGCTTTGCCACGTGCACCGTCGTAACCAATAAGGTTACGGTAATCTTGAAAGAGTCACCAACTCATAAAATAATGTAAATTGGAGCACAGTATTGCCAGGTCGTAAAACCTGCAGGTGAGTACAACGACCTCCCACTCCCAGACCCAGACTAGAGTGTGATTTTTCCCCACTTTTAGGCGGTTCATCGTGATAGAAAAGTGATTAAAACTTGGGCATTAGGGTTCCTGCCTGTAGGCTGTACCCTGACTGGGCTCGCCTTCAGCGTCAGTTTGGGTGCTGTTGTGCTGGCGGCTGGGTCATGGAAGGCCTACAGTACAGGCACAAACCCCTCGTTGGCCGTTTCAATCCCCGGTTATTAATCCTTCAAGCATGTCGTACGTCTAGACTCCTTGCCTCAATCATCAATGCCTAGGCAGGCCCAGTGAGAGTAACAGAGGTGCCAAGTCTCCCGATTTGGCGGGTATTTTAAACAAACAAGAACCAAAGTCAACTATTTACAGAAGCTACAAACACTTTGATGTGGACAGCTTCAATCGAGATATTGATTGCATTCCTTTCTATATTACTGACATCTTTGATGATGTGAATGATAAATACTGGGCATTTAGTTATATGTATCTAGAAATTTTAGAGGAACATGCTCCAAAAACTAAAAACAAAGGTGTACCTATGATGAACAGCACATGGAGGAAGGCTATTTTTAAGAAAAGACGATTAAGAAACAAATGGCTTAGAAGTAACAAAAACCCTCAGTTCTTTCCTCCTTATAGAAAACAGAGAAATTATTGTACATATTTAAAAAGAGCAGCAATCCGCAACTATTTTGATGAAAAATGCAAATCCGGCCCTAGTCATAAAGATTTTTGGCCGACGATCAAACCATTTTTAGATCGGAAAAACAAGTCTTTCACTCCCAATATTATGCTAGCAGAAAATGACAAAATAGTTACGGATCAGGCTTAAGTGTGTGAACTTTTTAATGGACACTATGTACACAACACAACAGAGACCACTTTTTTATCTGGGACATGGAGAAATTTTGAGGAGCACCCAAGTATAAAGGCTATAATTGGGGCTTCTCAGAACTATAATGAGTTAGCCAATGGCTTTACCTTTCATACTGTCTCAGAGAAACAGGTTTGTGAAAAACTTACGGTATTACAAACAAAAAAGGCAACTGGGTATGATAATATACCAGCCAAAGCTTTGAAAGCGTCAGCCAAATCTCTGGCGTCACCCCTCACCAGTATTATAAACGAAGGAATTAAAACATCTAAATTTCCCGACAGCATGAAACTGGCTAACGTCCTACCGGTGTATAAGAAAAAAGATCGTTTAGCGAAAGAAAACTACAGGCCAGTAAGTATGCTACCTAGTCTATCAAAAATTTTTGAGAGCATTCTTGCTGAACAGCTGGAAGCTTTCTGTGAGGCGATTTATAACCCTATGATTTCGGCTTATCGAAAGGCACATAGTTGCAATACAATGCTTATTAAATTGACTGAAGACTGGAGAGCGGCTTTAGATTCCAAATATCATATCGGTGCTGTACTGATGGATTTGTCAAGGGCTTTTGATGAACTTCCTCATAGCCTGCTCCTTGCTAAATTAAAAGCCTATGGCATGGAAACTACATCTGTAAAATTGCTACAAAGCTACCTGTCAGAAAGATGGCAGAGGGTAAAAATTGGCCACATTCATAGTACATGGCAGCGAATATCTAAAGGCGTACCTCAAGGATCAATGTTAGGTCCGGTGATGTTTAACCTGTTCTTAAACGATATTTATATGTGTGTCAAAGGCTGCGACATATACAACTATGCTGATGATAACTCTGTGAGTGTCAAGCATTTAGAGAAAGCACACATGGTACGCCAACTGCAAAGCAAAACCACAGAATGTGTACAGTGGTTTAAGGTGAATTACATGCAGGCTAATCCGACCAAGTTTCAGGCCATCTATCTTGGTCCTAATAAGAAAACAACCAAAGAAACTTCCTCTATTACGCCATCTCATATTGAAATCAATGATACAAAAATTGAATTTCAGGAGGAAGTAGTATTACTGGGTATAACTATCGATGACAAGCTTAGATTTGATAAACATGTCGCCAACCTCTGTAAAAAAGCTGCTAGACAGCTAAATGTACTTTGTCGTTTAAGACATTTGTTGGATGAAAAAAAACAGAATGATTACATATAAAACATACATTATTTCAAATTTTAACTATTGTCCTTTGGTGTGGCATTTCTGTGGAGCCACTAATTTACACAAAATGGAAAGTATCCAAAAAAGGGCATTAAAATTTGTTTTTGGAACTTCTATAGATGTATCCTATAGTGACTTACTGTCAAAAGCCGAGATGTCATCTTTAACTACACACAGACTACGTGCTTTGGCACAGCTGGTTTTTTTGTCTGTTAACAAGATCGGGCCAGAGTATCTTCACAATATTTTGAAACCAAAGTTGCAGGCGATAAATCTTAGAAATAAAAATATTATGGCTATTCCTAAGTTTCGAACTGTAACATTTGGGAAACATAGTCTGCGCTACTTGGGGGCAAAAATTTGGAATAGCCTACCACAACATTTTAGAGACCAGATGAGTTTAAAGATTTCAAAACATTACTAAACTGCTGGGATGGCTCAGAGATAGATAGATAGATGGATAGATAAACTTTATTTTACGAGGGTAACCTGATAAACAAATTGTTTATTTTCCTCAGGGCCCTCCAATAAATACAAATACAGTAAAATACATACAATAAAATACACACAATAAATATAAATACAATAAGATACATGCCAATAAGGATGTGGGTTTATATAGGGGGACCCCCAGGAACAGCTGGCTAAGATTAAGAGTGCAGTTGCA
The DNA here is from genome assembly GCA_964020975.1 of Hermodice carunculata. Classification (NCBI taxonomy): domain Eukaryota; kingdom Metazoa; phylum Annelida; class Polychaeta; order Eunicida; family Amphinomidae; genus Hermodice; species Hermodice carunculata. Next base: position 16,588,428 of record OZ026617.1, on the reverse strand, counting down.
ACTTTTGCTTTAGGACATAATTTTTGACAGTAAATTTAATTTTTTTTTTTTATCTTGAGTCATTATACTGTGATATAACATGTACTTGCATCTGACATTCATGTCTTCATTTGATCATTGTATTATAACTATATATGTACCTTGATTAATTTTATTACTGGAATGTGTATCTGTTTAATTTTATGCAGTGGAGCATGATTTTACATTTTATACATCGAGTGTCGGCAAAGAGCCTCAGTTGCTCACGTTATTCATTATGTAAATCCGACGGTAAATAAAGCTTATCTTATCTTATCTTATCTTATCCCTCGTTTTTTTCTAATGATATAAATCACCTACATTTGTCTATTTCCCGCTTTTTCACCTGTTTGCTCCGGAATAATATAATAGGACTCCCGCTTTTTGCAACATTTTTCTGCTTGAGCATCCGTTTTATATGTTGGGCAACTTGGCAGCTCTGGAGTAATCCAATCCCGATTGTGGGATATATTGACTTGAAGCTGGCCTATTGTATAATTTGTAGCCCTACGTTAGTACGGACGAGTTCGGCCATTATTTCTTCCCCATCGACACAGAACCACATTGTAATTTGTATAATCCTCAAGAATCGCTGAATGAACAAGATGTCAAAGTGTAGGCCTAAACGTGAAACACTTTGGCAAAATGGATTCCTCTTACTTAGGTCCCGTGCTACCCGTAACAACATGCACGAGCTTGCCACCCGGCCTCAACACGAGGAAACTTCGTGACTTTTGCGTGAGTAATGCACGGAGAAGCCTGACAACTTACCTTGTTTGGACAGCGTGACTCTTGGAAGTGCAATGTGTTGCTTTGGATTGAAAACTTTCAACACAAACAGATACAATGTTCAGAAATGCTTCAATATTGTGAAAGAACACACCAGTATCCTCTCAAAGCTGCAGCTGTTTGAAGACCTTGACGCCAGTTTCACGCAAAACCGTCAGTTTTACGCAACAATGACGTCATATTTTGCGACTAATTTACGCTGAGCTGATGAACTTATTTCCGCTAGGAGGCGCAGTGCAACGAGACTGGAAAATTGCAAGACACGGCATGGCGCGGCGCTAGCTACCGCTTCGTTTGTGAACTTTGGAACTTTTGCATTTCAAATGCCTGGTCGGACATTGCCATTCACAGCAATATCATATTTTAACTTTAATTTATGGGAAACGACACTTAAATAAAATTGATTATCTTGGGATGAATGTGTAGGCTTTCGTTTGAGACTAAAAGAGTGTAACTTTTAAAAGCACAATAGGCCTACATAATCTGCTGTCTGTAGGCCTATCTATAATATAATATAATATGATATGATATAATATAATAAATTATGATATTATATAATATTAACGGATAGGCACCTTATATTCTAGCTAAAAAGAAACGAAATATTATTTTCCGTATGGCACATAAGGTGGACACTGGATTTTAAAGCATTTCATAGTAAATAATTAAATAATCAATCCAAAGATTATCCTTAAAGTCTACCAACTGTAAAGTTTTACAAATGTCTGTTAAAAGCAGGAAAAAATATTGAATTTGTTCAGAGAATATGTCGTGGATGAAAAAGTTGCATCCTTTAAAAATGTGGTCTTCAGGTATTTTTTTAGCCCGTTGAAACTGGGAAAGGGGGACAGTTATCTGGGTAAAAATGGAACATATAGCTTCTATCGCTTAATTGGGCTATTAAGCCAAAACATTATCTTTTTATTATTATTTCTCTCGTTCCTCTGTATTTTACATTGACTAAAACACTTTGAGTATGTTTCTTTGGAAATTCCACCAGAAAACAAGCTATATTGTCGGATGTACACTTTTCCTTGCATAGCTCAGCTCTCAATGTAGCTTTTATGGCAATTACAATCTAAAATACCTCATACACTGACAAGAGCCACAACAGGCGCCCCATGAGGAGCTTTTACATCATGTTGTTGACGTTAGAATTAGAAAATACGTCAGCAAAATACTGTTCTAGGCTATCAGTTCAGAACATTACAATTAAACTTATGTCACCAGCGACACAAATCTTTGTGATTTTAGAAATGAGGCGCGGGAACCGGATTTTTTTTTTTCATCATATTAAAAGTATGGGTACTCTTAAACGTACACAAGTTTTAAGACTAAGTTCAAAATGGAATATTATTTAGTGGATGTGAAGAATTTTCACGGTGTTCCGTGTAAGTTCAGAAGCATGCATGTCCACTTTAGGTCTCAACACGGACCAGAAACGTTGGGGTACCGGCGATTGCATTTGTGGCCTTCGTGGCTCAGGGGAAGAGGATAGTTTTCACGCCTTCTTTACTTGTCAAATGTATGTTGATCTGAGGCAACTATATTTCGCTTACATAGAATGGTACCTCACCAATCACAGTGTTTCGTTCATCTGACAACATTTTATGGCTGCTTCCTTGTTAACAAAACTATAGGCTATGTTGTTGGCGATAGTTGTTAAGCAGTATGGGGTAAATATGTTTCAGGGGTTCGATGTGGTAACTCCCTTAGGTTTCTGAAAGATGCTCTCGAGAGTAGAACCAGCTATTCAAGCATGTAATCCCATGATGACTCATTCTGTGGTTTTTGTTCAGCGGGACCCACATACATGTCAAAATCTGTGTAGTTAAAGTGACTGAATGTCGGGAGTACCTTTCTTTGATTTTGGACATGTCGAATGTAAATAGGATGTATTCATATCTAAATGCGGTCCTACTCTAACACCTATTGAGCAAAAGAGGGAGCCACCTGTATCAGGGCAGATCCATGTATTTAGCATGGTCAAAAGTACTTTCTCAACAAAATGAACAACACAAACACACAATAATCTTAAGAAAATATATTAACATATATTTGAAACATACAGGATACCTAAATTAATTAGAAATGGGCTCTCTTTTGGTTGAAAAGGTGTTTTTTATGGGTGCTTATGTAGTATATAATACAAATCTGCCCTGATTATGGTGGAAGCATCAGTCTGTTGCCCCGTCAACACAGGAAGTGAGCAGGATCGCAGTTAAATATGAATGTCTCCTATTCCTTTTTTTGTAAAAAAAAAATATATATATATATCTTGTTTGATACACCATTGTTATTGCCCCAACAATTTGTGCCCCTGTGTGAATAAATAAATAAATAAATAAATAAATAAATAAATAAATAAATAAATAAATAAATAAATAAATAAATAAATAAATAAATAAATAAATTAAATAAACAAAATCAAAGATTAAAATGCAAAAAGTCGGGAGAAGGACATTAATCTGGCTATTCAGCAGGGTGAATCTTTATAATCATTTCAGCGTCAAGCCACAAGGAAAGTTGCATGCTGAAAACATTAAACTTGCAAAAATGTCATTGTACCATCTCCTGTATTTTTTGCACGTGTTGCCACACATTCATGAGCTTGTCCAACCAAGGAGGCTAGATAGATCTAGCCTCCTTGGTCCAACCAATGACCAATGCCCATCGAAATGAAACTCCTCCCACTGTTTTTTCCGGAAATAAACATGTGATATGTGGAACGACCAGTTTTGTTGTAATTCTATGAATTGAATGTGCTAATTTTTATGTTTAAAATGAATAATTTTACTCAAAAATAGGTATAAATGTAAATATAAGAAATGAACTTTCTTTGGGTTGGTGTTATGGCAAGGGGCATTTAGGCTGACATCGTTAGCACGCCCTATCTTCGATGTCGGCCCCAATGCCCGCTGCCATAACACCAACAAAAACGATAATCATTTCTTACGTCGGTTTATTCTATATCATTCCATTATTTACATTTAGTTTTCTTTCAGCTGTAATTTGCTTTTATTATCTATATTTCAGTTAAATCTTGCAGTATCCTGTACACATATTTTGTTGGACTTTATGTGTATGCAGGGTCCCGTGGAACAAAAGATTTGTGTTCTGAAATGATGACCAGTGCAAACATAAACAACTAAGCAAAGCAGAATATTTGTCAAAATGCTCTCAATCTCAATTTACAAAGATCGAAGGTTCCATAATCTTGACGAAAAAAAAATTATTGTACTACAAACAAAAACTACCAAGTTGTCCCGTTTCTTCGTCGTAAAATGTTACGAAAGTGTGCGGGGGGGGGGAGAGAGCGGGAAGGGGAGAATGGAGCGGGGAGAGAACTGGAAGGCGGAAGAGTGATGGTGAAGAACGACTTTTTCTAGGCTCTGTGACTTTTCCAGCCTATTTTGTCACAAATATACCTTATTTTCACTGAAGCTTTACAGCATGGAGTGGAAAAGTACATAGAGGCTAACATAGAAACAGTTTACTCACATGTAACAATTACTCTTTTCCTTTTTGAAGTTCCTACAACTTGAGCGTAGTGTACCGGCAGCTGCGTGAGCATGAAAGCATCTCACATCGTTGGTAATAAGAACAACAATCATGTCTACAGAAAGCAATCTATGACATACTGCATATTAATGTCAAATTATTCAAAATATTTTAAATTTGACGGCTTCTTCCCTGTGCCCCTCACATACTCATAATTTCTTTCTTTCTTTCTTTCTTTCTTTCTTTCTTTCTTTCTTTCTTTCTTTCTTTCTTTCTTTCTTTCTTTCTTTCTTTCTTTCTTTCTTTCCTTCCTTCCTCCCACTCCTCATTTGTTTATGTTACTTTTGCAGTAGAAATCAGTTTTATGCAGGAAATTTAGGATACGTCCGTCTCTCTTTTTTCGTATTAGTTGAACGCTTGGCAGATTGTTATGATTCGATTCTTCGTATCAATATTTTTCCACCATATAGACCTATGCATATTTGTGTCTGTATTTTTGTATGTTTACGCTTCCTCGAGCCTAATTTCTTTTGTTTTGGAATGAGTCTATTTTTCATAGAGCTCTTCTGGTCTTTGAAGTGCCAGTAATCTTATTGCCTGCGCAGAGAGTCCTCTTCGCCCGACTTTATTATGTGTGGATTTCAACGGAGGGCGACTAGTGACCGTAGAACTTTGGTTTGGAACTTTTGCAATTTTTGTCTTCACTTTCTGATAAAAATAATTTGGTGGAGGTGGGCACCGTTTGGTCCCCAGAGTCCTTTGTGCTGTCCGGTTCACCAACAGGTCTCGCGCGTTCAGTGCTCTTTATTATCACTGTATCATGTGTGCCTATTGTTGACCAGTTTTGAAGCCTTGTGTTGGACAATGAGCGTAAAAGGTCGTGTGTCCAGCTTAGTGTACTGCATTGAGAGTTTTTTTTTCACCCAAATTCAGTTCTGCAAACGTTTCAGCGGTTTTAAGTGGTATATCCTATCAGACTACAAGTACTTTATTAATTCATATTGCTCTTCAATGTATACTGTGTTCAGCTGTGGTGTATGTACTCACATTGACTCAGGTTTGGGAATTGGCAAGAGAAAAGCTCGCGGACAAAGGCTTTCATGGGGGTTTTCAGATGTGAGAAAGGCATATTATAAGTATAGGTTAGACGCCGCGTGGAGTTTTCCAATTGAATTAGAAGACGAGCGCGCAGCGCGAGTCTTCTAATTCAATTGGAAAATTCTACGAGGCGTCTGACATACTTATACTCCAAAAGATGGGTATTATAAAAGTATTTCCTACTTGAAACAAAGTTTAAAGACTTGATTTCGAAGAGAAAAGCGACAAGTAAGAGTACATAATGTAACGACCTTTGACACTTGACCTGTCACGCTCCCTGACCCTATTCAATGCTGGTCAACAATAGACACGCTGGAATAAATATTATGTTAAATCATTGAAGCATCGTCTCAGCTGTTTAGCGTAATGGACAGCACGCTCAGCCGTTGATTACAGAATACCTGGTTCCAACCCTGCCAGGGACAAAATATTTTTTTCTTTAAAAAGTGTAGACAAAAATTGTCGAAGTTCCATTGCAAAGTCCCGTCATGAGGTCACTTGCACTTCAGCGGATCTAATTCAATTAGACTCCTGGGAGGAAAGGAGCTCTATGAAAATTAGACTCCGCTGAAAACAATAGAAATTGGGCGCTGAGGAGTATAAGGTATGGAGAGATACTCCATGTGAAAAACTTAGTGGGTTAGGATTTGGAGGCAATTTTCTGGAATTAGTGAAAGCCCTATATAATAATAATAATAATAATAATAATAATAATAATAATAATAATAATAATAATAATAATAATAATAATAATAATAATAATAATAATAATAATAATAATAATAATAATGTAGCTCTCCGCTTGTCTGCCGCGGTCCTGTGTCACTATGTGACACAGGTGGCCCAGGGTAAAAAAAAAATCCATCCCTCAGTCACACACCCTATCCCCGCCTCTAAGGCTCAGGCTTTTCCCATGGGAGCCCCCATGAGAGCCCTTATAAGGGCTACCACTATTCCCATTCCCTCCCCTCCCTGTACTCTGGGATTCTAATTTAACCTGTTGCCTTCTAACAGGATTATTTCGTTCCTTTTCTCCCAGCATCCTACCAGGTAGTCTTGTACATTTTTATTACCTTTCCTGCCTCCCAGAAAGCCACCTTTCAAACCTAAAATCCATGCTATACGTTCCTCTAAACACTGAA